>BQNB010039604.1:0-47958 GCA_026074375.1 Tanacetum coccineum
AACACGGTAGGAAGAGGAAAAGACAAATCACAAGATAACCCAAATAAGCCCGCGTCCGATGCAGCTCTTTGGTATTAATTTATCTATATCTATAATGTTCAATTGCGCGCAGTCTTTGGAAGGTATGGAAGTGGTGTGCCAGGAATTTGAAGCCACAAGTAAAGACCCTGAGGGCCATTCAGTAGACGAGCTAATCACAGAATTTTCTTCTTCTTGGTTATCTGCTAAGGTACTTTAGTTGTTGTCTCATTTCATTCACTTGAATTTCATTCTTTATAATTTTTATTTACGTATATATATTTTCTAGGTTTCTAAGACGTTTGACATTAGCCTGATGGGTGCATCTTCAAAGTCTTGTGAATATGTCCTCGACACACTTATGCAGGTGATTCGTCGTATTCTTTGGGATGCTGTCTTTTTATGCTTTGAAGTTATAGTGCTTCAAGTAGAGTTTCTCATGCTAACAGATTGTATTTTTTTGTTAATTGCAGGTCTTTGAGGATAAATGGTTTGCTCACGCTGTCAAGGAAAGAACGCTTGACAATTTAATTACAGAGATTTTGATTTGGCTTCTAGATGAAAGGGTTCCAAGGATGCATGACGGCAGTCAACTTCTCAAAGTACTAAATGTTTTAATGCTTAAGATATTGGTGAGATTAGCCCCTAAACTCATCTACATATAATTTTTATTGGTTTCAGTTCATTGTATTGACTTTTTCTTCAAACACAGGATAACGCTAAAAGAGGAGACGTTAGGAAGAGACTCGGACCAAAAGATGCACGCAGTATGTCCAGAAGCCCTGAACCAAGGCATGACCGATCTAGGTCACCTAGAAGGAAAGATCTGGAAAGAGAAACTATGTTTAGAAGGTTGGAAAAGGGTGTATTTCTTAGGTTGGGTGATAAAGAAAAGGGTATGTCCGCATACTCTGGTAGTTCAAGGTGTCAGTCACATCACAGCAGTCGCGGAAACACCGAAAGCTATTATCAGAATTCCTGCTCGTGAGGAACGGAGCCCGCCCCTAAGAGGCATCATGACAAAAAAGCATACACACGTAAGGGAGGAAGGATGTCAGAAAGCGAGGACAGTGCAGGAGAACATTAGAAATCTAAATCTAAAAAGCAAAAGTCAAGTATGGAGGATAAGGACTTATCTCAACCATAGGTATGTGAGGAGACCTATCCGTTCACGCCTCGCATCCGCTATTTCGATCTACTAAATAGAATCCGTATGCCTAGTCATGTCAAAACATATGACGGAAGTGAAGATCCGGAAGATCATCTTAAGATTTTTTAGGCAGCTGCCAAGGTAGAACGGTGGGCGATGCCAACGTGGTGTCACATGTTCAATTCCACACTCACTGGAAATGCAAGGGTTTGGTTTGATGATCTTCCTCCGGAGTCCAGTTATGATGACCTGAAAGAAACATTCTTGGCAAATTACCTCCAGCAAAAGAAGTGTATCAAAGACCCCGTCGAAATCCATCACATAAAGCAGAGGGAATGGGAGTCTACGGAAGATTTTGTGCGGAGGTTCAAGACGGAGAGTAGGGATGTCAAAGGGGCACCAGAAGTCATGAGAATCTCAGGATTCATGCATGGAATCACGAACCCTGAGTTGATTAAGCGTTTGCATGACAAAATCCTAAAATCCATAGATGAAATGTGGAAGATAACTACGGCCTTCCTTAGAGGAGAAGTGGCAGCGGGCAACTAGGAACGAAAGAAGATATTTCCGCCATGGAAGCAGCAAGATGCCGGACACAGGCAAAATTTCAAAAAATGAGGCTTTAAGAATCAACAAAGGCCGGAAAAAAGGTAAGACAAATTTGCCCTCCTCACGAAAACACCAAAAGAGATACTGGCTCTAGACAAAGGAAAGTTTAAACCTCCTCCTCCAATGACGACACCGGTGGAAAAAAGGAATGCTAGCAAATTCTGTGAATTTTACAGAGGGGTAGGGCATACCACAGATGAGTGCATGCACCTGAAAAGGCAAATCGAGGAAATGCTTAAGACAGGAAAGCTGTCGCATTTGATCAAAGAGTTGAAGCAAAACAATGGAAAAGACCAAGAAAAGGTGGCAAAGAAAGGAGAAGCCGCAGGAAAGGACAAGCCACTAGCAATCCTGATGGTACAGATGGGACAAAAGATAGCCAAACAAAGGATCACCCAAACATTCTCTCTGGAGACAATGATCTCGTTCCCACCTTTAGGGAAAGAAGATGGAACGGAAGGGCCTATGGTTATTGAAGCTGAGATAGGCAGACACCTTGTCCACTGCATGTACGTGGACGGGGGTGCCTCTTCAAAAATTCTGTATGAATACTGTTTCAACCAATTCCGCCCGAAAATCAGAAAACAAATGGTTCCCGCAACCACATACTTAGTCGGGTTTAGTGGAGAGATAATATGGCCGTTGGAGCAAGTATCGCTGCTTGTAAAAATAGGCTACGAGGATCACTCAACTTCCGCATGGATGAACTTCATGGTTGGAAGATCGCATTCTCTGTATAACGGAATAATAGGAAAACCAGGTGTAAGGAGAATCAAAGCAATCCCGTCCACAGCCCACGGAATGGTAAAATTCCTAGTGACAGGCGGAACGATCACACTGCGGAGTAGCAGGATCATACCACTACAGTGCACAATGATCTCAGGGTAGTTGACCAGGACGTAAAAGAAAAAATTCAAGTAGCAATTCATCCAGAATATCCTGAACAAACTATAGCAATAGGTTCCACCTTAACTAAGGAAGGCCGAAAGAAGCTGTGTGGATTCTAAGGCAAAACCTAGATATCTTCGCCTGGAAACCAGCAGATATGACCGGAGTTTCACGTTACATAGCGGAACACATGTTGAATGTCTAGGAGGGATGTTTTCCTGTCAGACAAAAGAAAAGGGGGCAAGCATCCAAGAGGAACAAGGCAATATGTGAAGAGGTGGAAAAGCTAGTTAATGCCAGTATCATGAAAGAAGTCCACTATCACAGTTGGTTGTCAAACCCAGTAATGGTGAAAAAACATGACAACAGCTGCAGAATGTGTGTAGATTTCAATGACTTGAATAAAGCATGTCCAAAGGATGGTTATCCGCTACCGGAAATAGACTCGAAGGTGGAATCCCACTGCGGATACCCTTTCAAATGCTTTCTGGACGCATACAAGGGATACCATCAAATAAAAATGGCAAAGGAAGACGAGGAAAAGACATCGTTTATCACAAGCCAAGGAATATTTTGCTACTCGAAAATTCCGTTTGGATTGAAAAATGTCGGTGTGACATATCAACGTCTAGTGGATAAAGCCTTCCAGAAGCAGATAGGTCGAAACTTGAAAGCCTCTGTGGATGACTTAGTTGTCAAAAACTGCACGGAACAAGAAATAATCCGGGTCGTGAAAGAAACATTTAGAACACTCGGAAAGATAAACATGAAGTTAAACCTGAAAAAATGTACATTCAGAATGAAGGAAGGCGTATTTCTAGGTTACAAAGTGAATTCCGACGGATTAATAGTGTGCCCGGATAAAGTAGAAGCGGTCCTCAGTTTGCCATCTCCAAAGTGTTTGAAGGACGTACAAAGATTAAACGGAAAATTGGCAAGCCTTAACAGGTTTCTATCCAAATCGGCAGAAAGGTCACTACCTTTCTTCAAAACTCTAAAAAAGTGCACTAAGAAAAGCGACTTCCAATAGACCACGAAAGCAGAAGCGGCCTTCCAGCAAATGAAAAAATTGATAGCAGAATTGCATATGATGGTTGCGCAACAAAAAAAAGAGGAATTAATCATCTACTTGGCGGCAGCAAAAGAGGCCATCGGTGTTGTCTTGATGACGAAGAGGGACGGGAAGCAAATACCCATCTATTTCGTCAGCCGAGCACTGCGAGGTCCGGAAATCAGTTACACTCTAATGGAAAAGCTAGTACTCGCCTTAGTAAGTGCTAGCAAGCGACTATAGATACACTTCCAGGCACATACAGTCATTGTAATCATAGATCAGCCAATAAAGCAGATGTTATCAAACCCAGAGTTTATGGGAAGACTCCTCAAATGGAGCTTTGAGCTAGAAGAACATGACATTCAGTATCAGCCAAGAACATTAGTCAAAGGAAACATCCTAGCAGACTTTATAGTGGAACGTTCGGAGGACAATTCAGAGGATACGCTCATGGAGGACGAGAAAGAACTCCCTAACCCATGGACACTGTTCATGGATGGATCCTCCTGTGCAGACGGCTCCGAGGCAGGTCTGATACTCATCAATCCAGAAGGGATAGAGTTCACCTATGCTCTAAGATTTAGGTTCGATGCAACAAATAACAAAGTAGAATATAAAGCTTTGATCGTCGGATTAAAGATAGTAGAGCAAATGGGTATACAAAACCTCTAGGCAAATGTTGACTCACGATTGATGGCCAATCAAGTGAACGGAACGTATGTTGCAAAAGAAAATGACATGATTCGATAATTGGAAAAAGTAAAAACGCTCACGAGCAGCTTCAAAGTGTTCTCAATAAAATAGGTGCAAAGAAGTGAAAACAAGAAGGCAGACGCGCTAAGCGAGATAGCTTCAACAAGTTTTGCACATTTGAGTAAGCAAGTACTGGTGGAGGAACTGAAGGAAAAATCCATAAATACAATGGAGGTCTTGGCAGTAGTAGAAGAGGAAGGAGATACGTGGATGACCCCCATTTTTAAATACCTCTCGGACGGAACACTTCCAGCGGAAGAGGAAAAAGCAAGAGCAGTGAAACGTAAGTCGTGGTGAATTTTGTAAAAAATAAAGTATAGGGGCCACATATGACATGGGCAAAAAAACTAAAAAATGTATTAAAATCGTGCCACGTCATATTTTTTGCTAATCATGTTATTATGATATTATTATGATAGCCTTTGTAATCAACACATATCGGCTTAATTTGTCGCTCTCTAATTTTCCTATTTATAAGATATATTTTCTTACATAATCTAAGTAGTTGAATTACTGTTGCACTTTTATAGTCTTTCTTACTTACTGTATGTGCATTCTGGTTTTGTATGTAGAATGTTGACGGCTGTGGTTCTTAGGCCATTACAATTAACAAAGACGATTTACTCAGGTAACTAACAACTTAGAAATGAATGCATAATCTTGTACCGACTTAAAAATCTATTAGTCGAAGAAAATATAACTATTCACTCCAAGTCTCCACCGTGTCAGATAGGCGCATGCACACCAAAATAACTCACCTCATGTTTGTATTCAAAATAACTCACCTCATGTTTGTATATGATTTTATAACTATTCACTCCTAGTCCCTGAGTATGTGGGATAAAACTTGTATTCAAAATAAGTCATCTCGTGTTTGTATATGATTTTATGTTCTTTTTAACTTATTTGGCAATTGTTGAAATGTATGTATGTTCCGCCATCTTATTTGTAGCTTTTTATAATTCTTTTAAAGTGGTCGTGTCATTTAGCTAGTATATATATATTTGTTTTTAATCATTGCAAATATTTTTTATTTTATTTTTGGTGTGAAAGATCGGATAATCAATTGTTTTTAAAAATTGATAAACACTCAACTTAAAAAGTCAAAACCCCCAAAAATAGTTTGAATCAATGTATCAAACCTCCATTCTGCTGCTATCTTGTCAGCAAAAAAGCAAAGCAAAGATGGAAAGGTACTACAATTCTAAAGTCCGAAGTGTAAGTTTAAAACCAGGAGATTTAGTGTACCGCAACAATGAGGCAAGCCGTGCGGAAGATACAGGAAAATTAGGTCCCAAGTGGGAAGTGCCATATGAGGTAACGAAAGCACTAGGAAAGGGCGCATACAAGTTAAGAGACCGGGACGGAAACTAGCTCCCACGGACCTGGAATGTCAGCAACCTTAAGAAGTGCTACGTGCACAAAATGTAAGCAATGTTTTCGTTTGAAACTTTAATATAAAAAAAGTGAAGCCTAGCTACCTTCACAACTTTTATTTTTAGTTCATGTCGTTTACGGTACGAAATTATTATATTTGTGATTAAGACGCGCACGCAATAGGGCACGTCCTAATTAATGTTGTTCCGTATAACAAAAAGATGAGTAACCTGACAATTCACTCAAGTATGTAAGAGGCATTGCAAGCCCAATACTAAAAGTGTTCCATTAACGCTTCACCAAGTCTATCATCACAAATGCAAAAAAGTGATATTAAAAGATAGCGATTGGTTCGTGTAGAACAAACAAATTTAATATACTTATATAGTATTAATCCCGTGAAAATTTCTAACCAAAATACTTCTCAATCAAGAGAAATACAAGGTAAAAATCTCACTAAAGAAAACACAACTTGTATATTTTTATCCGGGAAGTATGGTACACTCGGTCTTGTCCCCCAACGAAATCGTGAATGAGAAGTTGGAATATTCGATCGAGGTTAGAATGATAAAGGATTTTTGAACTATTGATTATACTACAAAAGATAATAGCACGAATTAAGAACAATTAACTAGTACAAAATTTAAATGCACGTAAAGTGAAAACGCGAGCTAAAACTGAAATTTAAAATCTAAAGCACGACTTTTAACAAATTTTATACCTAAAAATCACAAATTTTAAAAGAAAATTTTAGGAAAAAGATTTGTAATTTTTTATCTATTTTTGAATTTTTTATGAATTTCTAAAGATTAAGAAATTAACTAAATTCTATTTTAATTCCTAGAAAATACAAATCAAATGAGAAAAATAAAGAAAAATGATTTTAACATACTAGAATGGTGCAGAAATGTATTGGAAATAAAAGCCCCAATTTTTAAACTCTAATTGTGATCTAATTTGGTTGATTAAAACTAAACCCTAAATTTTATAAAACTAATTTCTAAAAATTAAAACTATTTTATTCTTTTACAAACGACAGGGTATAAACTGTAAGAAAGGAAAGTAAAGGGTAGGCGGGATAACTAGTGACAATTTACACTACAACACAAACGGGTAACCCTAAAGTATGAGGTATATTCAAAACAGACCCTACGCTTATGGCTTATTTTTGGCTTATTAAAAAATGAGATTCAGAAAAAACTCAAAACTACAAAGTTGTAGTTTAGCTTATTCTAAACAATATTAACAAAGGCACTTTCTACTTTGGACAACTTAATAAGCTACAAAATAAGCAACTTGCTAAGTATTTTAAGAGCTTTTTGAATTTTGGCTTATTACTAGCTTATTTATAGATGAAATTTTAAACTAAAAGAAGATATTTGTAGACTAAGATGTGTGTTAAGATATCTAAACACTCATTAGCTAAGCTTAACAAAATTAACAAGAAAATTAAGATGAAAAAGTGCAAGTTCTAGGCTTAAGCTGTATTAAGCTTTTTCAAATAAGCTTCACAGCTTATTTCTAAACTATAGAAGCTAGAATTTTGAATATGAGCTATCCTACTTTCATTGAATCAACCTAGGTAAAAGGTTTCTAAAAATTCTAACTAAAAATAAGAAATCATTAAGAAAGTTAAGCTAAACTCTAATGCACTGTTACACTACTTTTCTCAAGAAAAATAAGCTGAACTTAAGAACTTAAAATGAAACTTAAAAGCTTATCTAGATTCAGTTAGTGGAATTCCATTGATATGCTAAAACCTAAGTTCTACTTCCTAATTTTCAAATACTAAAAGTGACTTTAAAAAATTCAAAGTCACAGCAGTATGAACTGCTGTATGCTGATACAATTGGCATATAACTAAAATGCAAGCTAACATCCTTTAACTAAAACCTCATTTTCTTACTCACTACTTGCAACCAATTTTAGACTAACTCAAAATGAGTTCTAAATTGTATTTAAATCACTGTCTTCTAAATCTATTTAGTAAAAAGAAACTGTCCTGGTGCAAAGATTAATGTTTAGAGATCAAATCTTTGAAATCTACAATCTAACTTCTAACTTCATTTTTAAGCTTGATGATATAACCTAACTAAACTATTCAAAAGGTTTTGGCAGATTTGTGTTGACTTTAAAAGTCAAATAAACCTACATCCAAACACTCCTTTATTCTGAAACTGTCAACTATAGATGCACTTAAAATCTATTTAAAAGCTAAAACTCCTAAATCCTTTTAGCTACTCATTCTTATACTCACCTACTTAAGCTATCTAAGTTCTAAAAGTCCTAGCTTATGTAGAGAAATAAGCTAGTTTAACAGCTAGCTATTTAACACCTAGTTTAAAAAACAGATTTAACTAAGTACAATTTTAGCTAGAATAGGTAATGGAAAAATGAAAATAGACAAAGCTAATTATCAACTAAACACTCTTCAGTAAGAAATGAGAATCTCTAAATTCTAAATAAGCATTTAGAATAAGCATCTAATGATAAACTGAAAATTTAAAGAGTGAAACCTGAATTTAATGAAGACTCAAGCTCTAGGCTACTCTTTCTGAATGAGCAGCCTTAAATCTAGTTCCTAACGGCTACCTTAGCCTCTAAACCAGCTTAAAAGCTCAATAAGCTATTACAGCTTATTTCTCCTTTTAGCTTCCAAAATGAACACAAATCATCTCAAGTGATCATGTTTTGACAACAAATGGAATTAAAAGAGTAAATGAATGATGATTAACAAAGTTTAACTGAATTTTGAGCTTATGAACAGTAATAAGCTCGAATGAGCTTATTGAGAGCTTAATGAGTAAAATTGGCTTAAAATTGAAAACAAAGAACAAGGAAACTTGAGAACTGAATGTTATTGTTTAAAATGGTAAAGTACAAGTAGAAATAACAAAGGTACAAGTGATTGAAGCTGAAATTTAAAAAACTTAAAGAAAATGCTTAAAATGAGAAAAATTAACAAACTGAAAAATAAAACTACTCACTAACTCTCTAAATGAACGTTTTCACTTCTATTTATAGAGAATGGAAGAGGAGAGATGAGAGTTTCTCGATTCTTCCAACACTTCTTAGCCCTTGATCAATTTTGGACAATTCCTAGCCGTTTGATGATATAGATGAGGTGTTCGATCTAATCAGGGATTGACATGTGGACGAAATGATGTGTAAGAGGGAAATATACGAAGTATAGAAGAGAAAAGGAGCGGGGAAGGGTTTTTAGAGAAGTTGGGTTCGTGTTTGTTTTTGGCTGGAAAAACCGTTGAGAGTTTGTTAGGGGATTAAGCCGCGCGTTTTCTCTTGAATCTTTGAAGAATTACAAAAATGGCCCCTGCGTTTACTTTCTTCTTAGTTGTAGTAATAAAAAGTTTAAATCTTGACACTTTGGCCCTGTGTGTTTCCATTTCATTCTTTTTTTCTTAATAAACCAATTTTCCACCTTATGCAAATTTGGTCCTTTGATCTTAAAAACTTCCAAATAAGCCCTTAGACTTTGAAACTTGTCAATATTGATCCTTGGCTTTTATTTTGGGCTTTGACTTTCTCTCTTTGCTGTATCGGGCTGATCCGGATTTTGATTCCTTCATTCTTCACTCTTGTCTTTGTCTTTTTCTTTTCCCGTTTCTGTCGGTTTTTTTTACTGATTTTGCTTCTTTTTGTCCTTTATATCTTTTCCTGCACAATAGACACAAAAGCACAAATTTTTCTATTCTTTTGGCATTTTCTTGGCTTTTATTTGGCAAAATCTCGGGTAATTTAATATACAATTAAGCAATTATCAAAATTCCCCAAACTAAAGGATTGCCGTGTCACACAGCAATGTTATCCAAGTTGTACACTTTTGTAAACTAACAAGTTCCAAAATGCCCCTTGTTTTCACCTTTTCTGAATCACCATTTGAAACAACTTTCACTTTTCCTCAACATTACTCTCTTGAAACACATTAATGGCAATCATAGCAATTTAGCAACTTTTAGGCCATTTGAAAGAGGCTACTCCCGATTAATACAGAGCACAAAAGTAGAAAAAATCGTCATCCTTGACTTTTTCACTCAACTAGACTAAACAAAGCTATTAAACAAATCATTGTCAATATAAGTCCAAATGATTAAGCTCTTATACTTATTAAACTGAGAACTTGTCCACTCCCAGAGAATAAATTAATGATTAAAGATGTGTGCACTCTTTTTAACTCAACCATAGATAATTATCTTTATAGTTGAAATCATCTTAAGCATTACAAATAACCTTGTAGCTCAAATGTTAATAACATAGATAAATCTCGACACAAAGCTAAAAGAGATTCGGTAAACAAAACTTATAAATTGTTTGCGAAAATGAAATTTTTACCATTCTTTTTATTTTTTTTTTCCATGTACTATATTTATTTTCTTTTTGACTAGGATGTTGTTAGCTTAGTTTCGAACCCACTTACCTTTCTCCCAAAATAGGATATCGGCAACAACAACCTGTGTTCTAGTTCGAACCCCTACTTCACGTCACCCGCTGCAACGTTTAGTGGGTTATAGCGACAACACCTTTTCCCTACAAAGCCTAGAATCAAAGTTCCCCTTAGGTTGCAATCATTCACCTATGCCGCGCTCCCGTAGTGATGAATAACCTACGAACCTTGATTCCACGTACATAGTTTAATCCTTAGATTGCAGACCCCATCCGAGTCTTTCTCTCACCATGGATACGCCAACGATTAAAAACTATATAAAGCTTTTATTATTCTATTTTTGCGAATGCTTCATTGGCACGAAAAATAATGCTTTTGCATTAGAAATGCTTCATTGGCATTCTTTTTATAATTATCTTTTTGATGAATGGAAAATTTTCACTTTAGAAAATCAACTTATAACTTTTGCAACCAAAAATCTTACTATACAGATTATAATGAATTCTTTCAAAATGAAAGACTTTTTTCTAAAGACATTGGTTGACTTAGTTAAATTAAAAAGAGCACGTATGATTAAGTGTGTTAAGAGCTTGTGGGAGTAAAAAGACACAAATCATTCATATAAGCTTTAGGTTTTCCAAATAAACCTTGCTTAAACAAATAAACTTATATTTAACTACATCATTTCTTGTTTCTTCAATTTTAAAATCCAAAGCAAAAGGATTTGTGAAGCATGGCCCCCTACAAAGGGTAGGTTAAAGAACTATCTAGGGCATTTTCCACCCGGTTCAGTCAAGAATTAAACTCCTATGTCGTCACCAACTGACTACCATAAAGTGTGCTTTTTTCTTCAAACTAAGCTTTTTTGAGCTTTATCTGTAAGCAAAAATTTCAAATTTTTCATTTTTATCACAAAAAAGGTAAGTCAAAAAGATTCCAAACAAGTTGCTAGAAGTGCAAGTCAATAACGTAGATATCCTTCCCGCAAACTAAAATGAAACTTTGTTCTCAAAGTTTTAAAAAAAATAAGGGTCAAAATAAAAGGAATCTTTAAGCAAAAATTCAATGGTCATTTGGCCAAAATAATATATGTTGGTTCGAAAAAGACAAGGATATAGAGATTTCCCACTTTAAGAATAAGAAGCATTAGGAGACCATCGATGAAATAGAGAATTGCTTTGTCCCTTCCAAATTTTTGAACCATAGAAGCGTCCAAAAAATCGGAAAACCTAGACAAAAATCACAAACAACCAACAAGAGACCGAAAAAGAACAAGCTTCCTCTCATCTTTTCATTGTTAGCTCAAAAACATCTCTAAAGCGGCTTAGTTTTTGTTAACCGAGTACAAGCTATACTCGCCCCCGAATTAATTTATCCTTGGGGAAAGCAAAGAAATAGAGAAAAAATGAAAAGAAAATAAAAGGATAAAAGCATGGGTTGCCTTCCGACTAACCACTGTTGTTATTAAAGAGTTCCCCCTTCGCTTGACTCTTTCCCCAAACTAAGTTCTTATGGAGGGTAATAGTGAGGGTGAAGAAACTCCAAAAGGTGGAAACCTCCCCAAACTAGGGTTGAAAGATATACCGTAGCATTTTTGATTCCGTGTTCAACAAACTTTTTAGAAAAGATTTTCACGAGAGAAAATATGAACTCAGAAAATGCTTTGGTATCATGAAAATCCATTAAGGGTGGGTGGAGTGGGTCAAAAACATCAAGAGTTAAAGAACTCTTCCTCATAAGCACATTATCAAAAATACCCCGATTAAAAACTTTATCTTCACTCCCCGTGGAGTAAGATGTGGGTAAAACCTCGGGATAGGTGACAAATGGTAGAAAAGATCGGGTAGTGAATGTGAAGGTATCTTCCTCTTCATCAAAAACAACATTTTCACCTATACCCGGGTAAGAAAGTTCACTTGTGTTAATTTCATCAAAAACATTAACTTCAGCCATCACGGGCTCGTCATCAAAAGTAAATGACTCATACTCGGAGAAAATCATCGAATCATCCGAAAAACTAAGCACATCCGCCTCCTCTAAAGGCAAATCAATATCCACAACGGGGATAGTAGAGGAGGGGCCCAATATAGGAGAAATCGGAATAGGAGGAGAGAGACTAAAAGCGTTAACTTTTTCAATTAAAAGATAACTTTCGACTAATTTCTCCCGAAGAGAAATGTTAACGATCTTAGAAATGTCGAGATCAATCTTTCCTCCGTCTTCCTCAAAATCAACATAATCATAAAAATAGTCATCATAATCGTCATCGTCGTCGGTATCATCGTCATCGACACATAGCTTCAATCAAAACAACGTTTTCCGGTGAATCGAAGCAAATGAGCAAGTCTAAACTCGTGGGACTTCTCGTATTAAGAAACCAAATCGGATGTCCGAACAAATTTACACTCCCCCAAACTAAAGTTATCGGACTCACTTGGGTTTGAAACAAGGGTCTCAACACTAATCGTCTCCGGGTTGCCCGGAGTAGTGTTGAAATAAAAACAAAAAATAAGCCCGTCTATATCTCCCCATTATGAGCTGATCCTTAGGCTCTAAACGTTTTGCGAAACGGAGTGTGTATCGTATTCGGATGAACCCAGCATAAAATCCAAATCATCATCATCCGTCAATGATAATCTTCCTAAATTCGAGCTCTAGCTTTCAACCTTTAAGCTCTTCTGCATCTTGTATGCTTTTCCGAATTTCAATCTTAGACCCTTGAAGTTTGATCCTTAAAGCTCATAAATCTTATCTTCACATTTCCTTTTATAACCAATATCGATCTCCTCCTTTCGATATTCTCTCATTCCTAAATCATTCATCCATATACGTATAGTATTAATCCCGTGAAAATTTCTTTCCAAAATACTTCTCAATCAAGAGAAATATAAGGTAAAAATCTCACTAAAGAAAACACAATTGGTATATTTTTATCCGGGAAGTATTGTACTACTCGGGTCGTGTCCCAACGAAATCGTGAATTGAGAATTTGGAATAATTCGGATTCGAGTTAAGAATGATAAAGGATTTTTGAATTATTGATTACACTACAAATATAATAGCACGAATTAAAAACAATTAACTAGCTCGAAATTTAAATGCACAAAACGTAAAAACGCGAGCTAAAACTGAAATTTAAAATCTAAGGCACGACTTTTAACAAACTTTATACCTAAAAATCACAAATTTAAAAAGAAAATTTTAGGAAAAAGAATTGGAATTTTTTAACTATTTTTGAATTTTTTATGAATTTCTAAAGTTTAATGAATTAATCAAAAATAAACTTTTTCTAAAAATTATCACTAAAATTTTGTTTTTATTTTTCAAAAATACTAGATTTAAAAAGAAAATTATTGCAAAAAGAATTTTAATTTTTCAACTATTTTTCTATTTTTTATGATTTTTCTAAGAAAAAGGAATTAACTAAAATCTATTTTAATTCCTAGAAAATACAAATTTAACTGGAAAAATATAGAAAAATGGTTTTAAAATGCTAAACTAGTGCAGAAATTTAATGACACAAAAAGCCCTAATTTTTATACTCTAATTGTACACTAATTTGACCAATTAAAACTAAACCCTAAATTTATTTAAACTAATTTCTAAAAATTAAAACTATTTTATTCTTTTACAAACGACAGGGTATAAACTGTAAGAAAGGAAAGTAAAGGGTAGGCGGCCAAACTATTTCTAATTTACACAATAGTGAAAACGGGTACCCCTTATCTTTGAGAAAATTACAAAACAGACCTTACGATTCTAGCTTATTTTTGGCTTATTAAAAAATGAGATTCAGAAAAAACTCAAAACTACAAAGTTGTAGTTTAGCTTATTCTAAACAACTTTAATAAAAGCACCTTCTAATTTTATCCACTAGATAAGCTAGAAATTAAGCCTTTTAAATCTGTTCACAGAAAGTTAAGCTTTAAGAGCTTTTCTAGTTTTTGGCTTAATTCTAGCTTATTACTTCATGAAACCTAAAAACAAAAGAAGCTAAGTGTGACACAGGATGTATACTAAAGATGTTTGAATAGAAATGAGCTAAGTTTAAACTAAAATAACAAGAAAAATGATATTAAAAAGTGCAAGTTTTAGCTTATTTCTGAGATAAGCTTTTTCTATTAAGCTAAACTGCTTATTTTTAAGCTTGAAAAGCTGAAATTCTAACAATGAGCTATCCTACTTATCTTGAATCATTCTAGGTAAAAGGTTTTTCAAAATTTTACATGGAAATGAAAATTCAAAAAGGAAGTAAACCAACACTCAATTATGTTGCTATGTATTGATGCTGATGTAATTGACTGATTACTCAAATGCAAGCTAAATTTTAAAAGCTAGAATTCCTAAAACAGTTTACTTAATGTACCTATGTAAATTGAGACAAAAATGAAACAATAGAAATTGCTATAAAACACAAAATCCTAAAACTCTTTCTCACTTAATCTGCCTGTGCAAAGATTAATGTTTAGAGCTCAAATCTTTGAAATCTACTATCTAACTTCTAACTTCATTTTAAGCTTGTGATATAACCTAACTAAACTAATCAAAAGGGTTTTGGCAGATTTGTGTTTGACTTTTATGAGTCAAATAAACCTACATCCAACACGACTGAATCCTTTTATTTGAAACTGGTCAACTATAGATGGCAACTTAAAATCTATTTAAAAGCTAAAAACTCCAAAATCCTTTTTAGCTACTTCATATCTTATACTCCACCTACTTAAGCTATCTAAGTTCTAAAAGTCCTAGCTTATGTAGAAGAATAAGCTAGTTTAACAGCTAGCTATTTAACACTTAGTTAAAAACAGATTTAACTAAGTACAATTTTAGCTAGAATAGGTAATGGAAAAATGAAAATAGACAAAGGCTAATTATCAACTAAACACTCTTCAGTAAGAAATGAGAATCTCTAAATTCTAAATAAGCATTTAGAATAAGCATCTAATGATAAACTGAAAATTTAAAGAGTGAAACCTGAATTTAATGAAGACTCAAGCTCTAGGCTACTCTTTCTGAATGAGCAGCCTTAAATCTAGTTCCTAACGGCTACCTTAGCCTCTAAACAAGCTTAAAAGCTCAATAAGCTATTACAGCTTATTTCTCCTTTTAGCTTCCAAAATGAACACAAATCATCTCAAGTGATCATGTTTTGATAACAAATGGAATTAAAAGAGTAAATGAATGATGATTAACAAAGTTTAACTGAATTTTGAGCTTATGACAGATAATAACTCGAATGAGCTGATAGAGCTAATGAGTTGAAATTGGCTTAAAATTGAAAACAAAGAACAAGAAACTTGAGAACTGAATGTTATTGCTTAAAATGGTAAAGTACAAGTAGAAATAACAAAGGTACAAGTGATTGAAGCTGAAATTTAAAAAACTTAAAGAAAATGCTTAAAATGAGGAAAATTAACAAACTGAAAATTAAAACTACTCACTAACTCTCTAAATGAACGTTTTCACTTCTATTTATAGAGAATGGAAGAGGAGAGATGAGAGTTTCTCGATTCTTCCAACACTTCTTAGCCCTTGATCAATTTTGGACAATTCCTAGCCGTTTGATGATATAGATGAGGTGTTCGATCTAATCAGGGATTGACATGTGGACGAAATGATGTGTAAGAGGGAAATATACGAAGTATAGAAGAGAAAAGGAGCGGGGAAGGGTTTTTAGAGAAGTTGGGTTCGTGTTTGTTTTTGGCGGGAAAAACCGTTGAGAGTTTGTTAGGGGATTAAGCCGCGCGTTTTCTCTTGAATCTTTGAAGTAGTTGCAAAAATGGCCCCTGCGTTTCTTTCTTCTTAGTTGTAGTATAAAAGAGTTTAAATCTTGACAGCTTTGGCCCTTGTGTTTCATTTCATTCTTTTTTTTCTTAATAAACCAATTTCCACCTTATGCAAATTTGGTCCTTTGATCTTAAAAACTTCCAAATAAGCCCTTAGACTTTGAAACTTGTCAATATTGATCCTTGGCTTTTATTTTGGGCTTTGACTTTCTCTCTTTGCTGTATCGGGCTGATCCGGATTTTGATTCCTTCATTCTTCACTCTTGTCTTTGTCTTTTCCCGTTTCTTGTCGGTTTTTTTTACTGATTTTGCTTCTTTTTGTCCTTTATATCTTTTCCTGCACAATAGACACAAAAGCACAAATTTTTCTATTCTTTTGGCATTTTCTTGGCTTTTATTTGGCAAAATCTTTATTTGGCAAAATCCTGGTAATTTTAATATATAATTAAGGCAATTAACAAAATTCCCCAAACTAAAGGATTGCGCCGTGACCTCACGAAAGTTATCAAGTGTACACTTTGTAAACAAACAAGTTTTCCAAAATGCCCTAGTTTCACCTTTTAAGAATCACTTTTAAACAACTTATCCACTTTACTACAACATTTATCTCTGAAAACACATTAATGGCAATCATTGCAACTTTGCAACTTTTAGGCTCATTGAAATAGGCTACTCCCCCCCCCCCCATTAATAGATGCACAAAAGAGGGAAAATACGTCATCCTTGACTTTTTCACTAGACAAACAAAGCTATAAACAAAGATCATTGGTCAATATAAGTCCAAATGAATAAAGCTCTTATACTTACAACTTGTGACTTTTTCACTCCCAGGATAAATTAATGAATAAGATGTTGCACTCTTTTACCTCAACAAGAACAATTTTATCTCCTAGTTTGAAATTCATCTACGAATTTACAAATAAGCCTGTTAGCTCTAAATCTTAATAAAATAGAAAAAATCTCGACTCAAAGTCTAAAAGAGATTAGGAAACCAAAACTTATAAATGATTGAAAAATGAAATTTTTTAACCATTCTTTTTATTTTCCATGTACTATAATTATTTTTTTTTCCTTTTGCAATAGGAATGTTGTTCTTAGTTCGAACCCCTACTTAGGCCTTTCTCCCAAATAGGATATCGCAACAACAACCGGTGTTCTTAGTTCGAACCCCCACTCCGCTGCTAACGTTTGTGGGTTATCGCGACAACACCTTTTCCTACAAAGCCTAGAATCCAAAGTCCCTTAGTTGCAATCATCACCTAGGCCTCGCTCCCTAGTGATGAATGCCTACGAACCTTGATCCTACGTACATAGTTTTAATCCTTAGTTGCGACCCCATCCGAGTCTTTCTCTCAACATGGATACGCCAACGATCAAAACTATATAAAGCTTTTATTATTCTATTTTTGCGAATGCTTCATTGGCACGAAAAATAATGCTTTTGCATTAGAAATGCTTCATTGGCATTCTTTTTGATGAATGGAAAAATTTCATTTTAGGAAAGCAACTTATAAATTTGAAACCAAAAATCTTACTTACATATTCTTTTTCAAAATGTAAGACTTTTTCTAAAGACATTGGTTGACTTAGCTAAATTAAAAAGAGCACGTATGATTAGGTGTGTTAAGAGCTTGTGGGAGTAAAAAGACACAAATCATTCATATAAGCTTTAGGTTTTCCAAATAAACCTTGCTTAAACAAATACACTTATATTTAACTACATCATTTCTTGTTCTTCACATTTTAAAATCCAAAGCAATAGGATTTGTGAAAGCTTAGCCACAAAAGGTAGGTTAAAAAAAACTAGCACTACATAGAGGCATTTTTCACCCGTCAAGTCAAAATAACCTCCTATTTTCTCACCAACGGACTACCAAAAAGTGGTTTTTTTTCTCAAACTAAGCTCCTTTTGACTTTCTTGTAAGCAAAAATTTAAATTTTCTCATTCTTTCACCGAAAGGTAAATCAAAAAAGATTCAAACAAGGTTGCATGAAATTGGCAAGTCAATATCGAAGATATCCTTCCCCAAACTAAAATGAAACTTTGTCCTCAAAGTTTAAAAATAAGGGTCAAAAGGAATCTTTAACAAAAATTCTATAGTCATGCCAAAAGAATAGATGTTAGTTCGATAAAGAACAAGGATAAGATTTCCCATTTATGAAGAGAAGATTGGAGACCATCGATGGGAAATTTAGGAATAGCTTGTCCTTCCACAATTTTTGAACCATGAAGCTTCCAAAATCCGGAAAACCTAGACAAAAATCACAAACAACCAACAAGAGACGAAAAAGAACAAGCTTCCTCTCTTTTTTACATTGTTAGCTCAAAATCATCTCTAAAACGGCTTAGTTTTTGTTAACCGAGTACAAGCTATACTCGCCCCCGAATTAATTTGTCCTTGGGGAAGCAAAGAAAATAGAAAGAAAATGAAAAGGAAAATAAAAGGATAAGCATGGGGTGCCTCCCACGAAGCGCTTGTTTATTATAGAGTCCCCTTCGCTTGACTCTTTCCCCAAATTAGGTTCTTATGGAGGGTAATAGCAATGGTGAAGAAACTCCAAAAGGTGGAAACTTCCCCAAACTAGGGATGAAAGATATACCGTAGCATTTTTGATTCCGGGTTCAACAAACTTTTTAGAAAAGATTTTCAAGAGAGAAAATGTGAACCCGGAAAATGCTTTGGTAACATGAAAGTCCATTAAGGGTGGGTGGGGTGGGTCAAAAACATCACGAGTCAAAAGAGCTTTAGATGGAGCTAACTCTTTTGAACTCTTATCCTTAAAAGCACCATTATCAAAAATACCCGGTTTAAAAATTTTATCTTCACTCCCCGTGGAGTAAGATACGGGTAAAACCTCGGGATAGGTGACAAATGGTAGAAAAGATCGGGTAGTGAATGTGAAGGTATCTTCCTCTTCATCAAAAACAACATTTTCACCTATACCCGGGTAAGAAAGTTCACTTGTATTAATTTCGTCAAAAACATTAACTTCAGCCATCACGGGCTCGTCCTCAAAAGTAAATGACTCATACTCGGAGAAAATCATTGAGTCATCCGAAAAACTAAGCACATCCGCCTCCTCTAAAGGCAAATCAAGATCCACAACGGGGATAGTAGAGGAGGGGCAAATTATAGGAGAAATCGGAATAGGAGGAGAGAGACTAAAAGCGTTAACCTTTTCAATTAAAAGATAACTCTCGACTAATTTCTCCCGAAGAGAAATGTCAACGAGATCTTAAGAAAAAAAAAAATTCGAGGATCAATCTCTCATCCGTCCTTCCTCAATACAACACAATCATAAAAATCTCATCATAATCGTCCAACGTCGTCGTATCATCATCCATCGACACAAGCTTCAAGGATTCCGAAGAAATCGGAAGCAAGATGAAGCAAGTCTACTCTTGAGACTTCTACGTAATATGAAATCACGATGTCTGAACACATAAAACTCCCCCAAACTAAAGTCATCGAATTCACTTGGTTGGAAACAAAGGGATCAATACTAATCGTCTCCGTTTCCGAGTAGTGTTAATATGCCCGTCTCCCATTATGAGTGAATCCTTAGGCTCTACGTTTTGCGAAACGGAGTGGGTATCGATTCGGATGCGTGCGTGAGATAAAATCACAATTATCATCATCAATCATAGCCTTTTAATTCGCCTCTAGCTTCAGACTCTCTAAGCTCTTTGCGTCTCGTATGATTTTTTGTTTTTTATTTTTTCCCCCCCGAATTTCATGCTTAGGCCATTTGAAGCTTATCCTTAAGCTCATAAATCTTATCTTCACATTTTCTTCTATAATCAATATTGATCTCTTCCTTTTGATATTCTCTTATTCCTAAATCATTCATCCATTCTTTCATCTCTTCTAAACACTGCTGCTTCTGAATCTCCAAATCTTGGATTCTCATTTCTTGAGAAGATTGAATTTCATTTAAAGCTTGATTATCTTTTTGAAGTCTTTCCTCAGCAAGCAGTTCCCCCGTACTCTTCTCTTCTTGATCTTTCTGGATTAGGTTAGGATTATCATGTTGATGGTTTTTTCATTAAGGATGTAAATCCTTAAGAAAGATTTTAGCAACAATTCTTGCAAATACTCAGGTTGAGTTTGCACTCTTCTTCCACAAACTCTTATCCTCAAAAATTTCTCCTCACAACAACACTTGAATCTCTTTTCATCTATGAGTTATGTAGATCATACTTCTCAAGAAGTCTTGTCATAGCGTTCTATAAGATCCGTTTGAGCATGTCGCATTTTCTACTTTTGCAGGAAGGAGTCCCTGATCAACCTCGACAAAACTGTGGGTGCTGAAATCTGGTCGAACCGAAGAATTGAGAATTAAAAAACCTTGGTTCATCGGCGACATTGGTAAGTTTACATGAGATCCCTCTCACTTTTCATCAACAATATATTGTTGTGGAAGGATTTGTGAATCAGTGGGACACAATCTCAAAATTTCGATGTAACACGGTTCCAGCTCAGAAATGATCGGATCTTTTGGTGGACAATTGTAACCGAAATGAGCACCTCTTCCCAAATTCACAAAAATGCATTGTTGACAAAAAATTCCATTTATTGAATTTCTACCGCACACATAACATACAATTATGGTCGATTTGGATGGAGGATTTTTTGTGGAATATTACACCGGGTTCCCTTGATCAACAACGCTTGAGGCATCTCGAGGAGCATTAACAACGTGGTATTGTCATTATAATGACTCGGAAGTATCTGAAAATTTTGGAAACTCCATTATCAACACAATATGTAACCAAATCTTTTTCGAAATTCGTACGTAATAAAGTACATCCAGACAATACGGACCATCGACCGGGGTTCCCCATACCGCACAATGCAAAAAAGAGTCGACACGGAACAATATATTGTCAAGAAGTTCCTATCGAACAACATTCTTTAGTGACCAATCGACAAAGGTGAACACTCTTGATGCAAAAGAGGGATTTTGCGATGATTAGGCGACCATAAGAATTAAACAATAACGAGGATAAAGGAGAATGAAATTAAACAATAAGAGGAAGATGAGAAAATATTTTATTAGACATTTTTCCGAATAATACATAAGAAAATTAAAGAATTTGAGATTGAGAAGATTCTTTTTGGGGGGGAATTAAATTTTTTTTAGTATTTAATAAGAAGGAAAAACTATTTTTGGTAACCGTTTATTACAAGCTTCACGATAAGTCTCTAAGAATACGCACAAGTGAGCGGAAAAGCTTAGCGAGCCGCAATGACTACTTAGAGAATAGCTATCACTTCTCCATAAACTCACCTTATAGTGTTGTAAACTATAAAGGTCCGTCAGTACTTCCAAGTACTTCCACGATTATTATGTTTGTTTATTGGAATGGTTAAATGGATAGCTTGTATCAAATGTTTATTATTTATTTTTTTACTAATTCGATTGAATCTGAAATTAAAGAACTTTTTATATTTTTATACAAAAATACAAAATAACTTCCATAGATGAAGGTTCATCGAAACCTACTTCAACGAATATACTCAACAATCGTACACGACGTCCCCCGACAACGCGCAAAATTTGGTTCGTAGTAAACAAACAAATTTAATATACGTATATAGTTATAATCCCGTGAAAATTTCTAACCAAAATACTTCTCAACCAAGAGAATACCAGGAGTAAAAAATCTCACCTAAAGTAAACACAACTGTATATTATTTATCGGGAAGTATTGTACTACTTCGGGTCGTGGTCCCATGAAATCGTGAATTGAGAATTTGTGAATATTCGATTCGAGTTTAGAATGATAAAGAATTTTTTAACTTTTGAATACACTACAAAAGTAATGCACATAATACAGAACAATTAACTAGCACAAAATTTAAATGCACGTAAAGTGAAAACGCGAGCTAAAACTGAAATTTAAAATCTAAAACACGACTTTTAACAAATTTTATACCTAAAAATCACAAATTTTAAAAGAAAATTTTAGGAAAAAGAATTAGAATTTTTTATCTATTTTTGAATTTTTTATGAATTTCTAAAATTTAATGAATTAACTAAAAATTAACTTTTTCTAAAAATTATCACTAAAATTTTTCTTTTATTTTTCAAAAATACTAGATTTAAAAAGAAAATTTTCTCAAAAAGAATTTTAATTTTTCAACTATTTTTCTATTTTTTATGAATTTTCTAAGAAAAAGTAATTAACTAAATTCTATTTTAATTCCTAGAAAATACAAATCAAATGAGAAAAATAAAGAAAAATGATTTTAACATACTAGAATGGTGCAGAAATGTATTGGAAACAAAAGCCCCAATTTTTAAACTCTAATTGTGATCTAATTTGGTTGATTAAAACTAAACCCTAAATTTTATAAAACTAATTTCTAAAAATTAAAACTATTTTATTCTTTTACAAACGACAGGGTATAAACTGTAAGAAAGGAAAGTAAAGGGTAGGCGGGATAACTAGTGACAATTTACACTACAACACAAACGGGTAACCCTAAACTATGAGGTATATTCAAAACAGACCCTACGCTTATGGCTTATTTTTGGCTTATTAAAAAATGAGATTCAGAAAAAACTCAAAACTACAAAGTTGTAGTTTAGCTTATTCTAAACAATATTAACAAAGGCACTTTCTACTTTGGACAACTCAATAAGCTACAAAATAAGCAACTTGCTAACTGTCACAGTAACTAAGTATTTTAAGAGCTTTTTGAATTTTGGCTTATTACTAGCTTATTTATAGATGAAATTTTAAACTAAAAGAAGATATTTGTAGACTAAGATGTGTGTTAAGATATCTAAACACTCATTAGCTAAGCTTAACAAAATTAACAAGAAAATTAAGATGAAAAAGTGCAAGTTCTAGGCTTAAGCTGTATTAAGCTTTTTCAAATAAGCTTCACAGCTTATTTCTAAACTATAGAAGCTAGAATTTTGAATATGAGCTATCCTACTTTCATTGAATCAACCTAGGTAAAAGGTTTCTAAAAATTCTAACTAAAAATAAGAAATCATTAAGAAAGTTAAGCTAAACTCTAATGCACTGTTACACTACTTTTCTCAAGAAAAATAAGCTGAACTTAAGAACTTAAAATGAAACTTAAAAGCTTATCTAGATTCAGTTAGTGGAATTCCATTGATATGCTAAAACCTAAGTTCTACTTCCTAATTTTCAAATACTAAAAGTGACTTTAAAAAATTCAAAGTCACAACAGTATGAACTGCTGTATGCTGATACAATTGGCATATAACTAAAATGCAAGCTAACATCCTTTAACTAAAACCTCATTTACACTAACTCAAAATGAGTTCTAAATTGTATTTAAATCACTGTCTTCTAAATCTATTTAGTAAAAAGAAACTGTCCTGGTGCAAAGATTAATGTTTAGAGATCAAATCTTTGAAATCTACAATCTAACTTCTAACTTCATTTTTAAGCTTGATGATATAACCTAACTAAACTATTCAAAAGGTTTTGGCAGATTTGTGTTGACTTTAAAAGTCAAATAAACCTACATCCAAACACTCTTTTATTCTGAAACTGTCAACTATAGATGCACTTAAAATCTATTTAAAAGCTAAAACTCCTAAATCCTTTTAGCTACTCATTCTTATACTCACCTACTTAAGCTATCTAAGTTCTAAAAGTCCTAGCTTATGTAGAGAAATAAGCTAGTTTAACAGCTAGCTATTTAACACCTAGTTTAAAAAACAGATTTAACTAAGTACAATTTTAGCTAGAATAGGTAATGGAAAAATGAAAATAGACAAAGCTAATTATCAACTAAACACTCTTCAGTAAGAAATGAGAATCTCTAAATTCTAAATAAGCATTTAGAATAAGCATCTAATGATAAACTGAAAATTTAAAGAGTGAAACCTGAATTTAATGAAGACTCAAGCTCTAGGCTACTCTTTCTGAATGAGCAGCCTTAAATCTAGTTCCTAACGGCTACCTTAGCCTCTAAACCAGCTTAAAAGCTCAATAAGCTATTACAGCTTATTTCTCCTTTTAGCTTCCAAAATGAACACAAATCATCTCAAGTGATCATGTTTTGACAACAAATGGAATTAAAAGAGTAAATGAATGATGATTAACAAAGTTTAACTGAATTTTGAGCTTATGAACAGTAATAAGCTCGAATGAGCTTATTGAGAGCTTAATGAGTAAAATTGGCTTAAAATTGAAAACAAAGAACAAGGAAACTTGAGAACTGAATGTTATTGTTTAAAATGGTAAAGTACAAGTAGAAATAACAAAGGTACAAGTGATTGAAGCTGAAATTTAAAAAACTTAAAGAAAATGCTTAAAAATGAGAAAAAAACAAACTGAAAATTAAAACTGCTAACTAACTCCCTAAAATGATCCCTAAGCATCCTATTTATAGAGAATAGAAGAGGAGAGCCAGGATTTCTCGAATCTTCCAACACTTCTTAGCCATTGATCAATCTTGGACAATTCCTAGCCGTTTGATGATGAATTGTGAGGTGTTCGATCCAATCAGGGATTGACATGTGGACGAAATGATGTGTAAGAGGGAAATATACGAAGTATAGAAGAGAAAAGGAGCGGGGAAGGGTTTTTAGAGAAGTTGGGTTCGTGTTTGTTTTTGGCGGGAAAAACCGTTGAGAGTTTGTTAGGGGATTAAGCCGCGCGTTTTCTCTTGAATCTTTGAAGAATTACAAAAATGGCCCCTGCGTTTACTTTCTTCTTAGTTGTAGTAATAAAAAGTTTAAATCTTGACACTTTGGCCCTGTGTGTTTCCATTTCATTCTTTTTTTCTTAATAAACCAATTTTCCACCTTATGCAAATTTGGTCCTTTGATCTTAAAAACTTCCAAATAAGCCCTTAGACTTTGAAACTTGTCAATATTGATCCTTGGCTTTTATTTTGGGCTTTGACTTTCTCTCTTTGCTGTATCGGGCTGATCCGGATTTTGATTCCTTCATTCTTCACTCTTGTCTTTGTCTTTTTCTTTTCCCGTTTCTGTCGGTTTTTTTTACTGATTTTGTTTCTTTTTGTCCTTTATATCTTTTCCTGCACAATAGACACAAAAGCACAAATTTTTCTATTCTTTTGGCATTTTCTTGGCTTTTATTTGGCAAAATCCCGGGTAATTTAATATACAATTAAGCAATTATCAAAATTCCCCAAACTAAAGGATTGCCGTGTCACACAGCAATGTTATCCAAGTTGTACACTTTTGTAAACTAACAAGTTCCAAAATGCCCCTTGTTTTCACCTTTTCTGAATCACCATTTGAAACAACTTTCACTTTTCCTCAACATTACTCTCTTGAAACACATTAATGGCAATCATAGCAATTTAGCAACTTTTAGGCCATTTGAAAGAGGCTACTCCCGATTAATACAGAGCACAAAAGTAGAAAAAATCGTCATCCTTGACTTTTTCACTCAACTAGACTAAACAAAGCTATTAAACAAATCATTGTCAATATAAGTCCAAATGATTAAGCTCTTATACTTATTAAACTGAGAACTTGTCCACTCCCAGAGAATAAATTAATGATTAAAGATGTGTGCACTCTTTTTAACTCAACCATAGATAATTATCTTTATAGTTGAAATCATCTTAAGCATTACAAATAACCTTGTAGCTCAAATGTTAATAACATAGATAAATCTCGACACAAAGCTAAAAGAGATTCGGTAAACAAAACTTATAAATTGTTTGCGAAAATGAAATTTTTACCATTCTTTTTATTTTTTTTTTCCATGTACTATATTTATTTTCTTTTTGACTAGGATGTTGTTAGCTTAGTTTCGAACCCACTTACCTTTCTCCCAAAATAGGATATCGGCAACAACAACCTGTGTTCTAGTTCGAACCCCTACTTCACGTCACCCGCTGCAACGTTTAGTGGGTTATAGCGACAACACCTTTTCCCTACAAAGCCTAGAATCAAAGTTCCCCTTAGGTTGCAATCATTCACCTATGCCGCGCTCCCGTAGTGATGAATAACCTACGAACCTTGATTCCACGTACATAGTTTAATCCTTAGATTGCAGACCCCATCCGAGTCTTTCTCTCACCATGGATACGCCAACGATTAAAAACTATATAAAGCTTTTATTATTCTATTTTTGTGAATGCTTCATTGGCACGAAAAATAATGCTTTTGCATTAGAAATGCTTCATTGGCATTCTTTTTATAATTATCTTTTTGATGAATGGAAAATTTTCACTTTAGAAAATCAACTTATAACTTTTGCAACCAAAAATCTTACTATACAGATTATAATGAATTCTTTCAAAATGAAAGACTTTTTTCTAAAGACATTGGTTGACTTAGCTAAATTAAAAAGAGCACGTTTGATTAAGTGTGTTAAGAGCTTGTGGGAGTAAAAAGACACAAATCATTCATATAAGCTTTAGGTTTTCCAAATAAACCTTGCTTAAACAAATATACTTATATTTAACTACATCATTTCTTGTTTCTTCAATTTTAAAATCCAAAGCAAAAGGATTTGTGAAGCATGGCCCCCTACAAAGGGTAGGTTAAAGAACTATCTAGGGCATTTTCCACCCGGTTCAGTCAAGAATTAAACTCCTATGTCGTCACCAACTGACTACCATAAAGTGTGCTTTTTTCTTCAAACTAAGCTTTTTTGAGCTTTATCTGTAAGCAAAAATTTCAAATTTTTCATTTTTATCACAAAAAAGGTAAGTCAAAAAGATTCCAAACAAGTTGCTAGAAGTGCAAGTCAATAACGTAGATATCCTTCCCGCAAACTAAAATGAAACTTTGTTCTCAAAGTTTTAAAAAAAATAAGGGTCAAAATAAAAGGAATCTTTAAGCAAAAATTCAATGGTCATTTGGCCAAAATAATATATGTTGGTTCGAAAAAGACAAGGATATAGAGATTTCCCACTTTAAGAATAAGAAGCATTAGGAGACCATCGATGAAATAGAGAATTGCTTTGTCCCTTCCAAATTTTTGAACCATAGAAGCGTCCAAAAAATCGGAAAACCTAGACAAAAATCACAAACAACCAACAAGAGACGAAAAAGAACAAGCTTCCTCTCATCTTTTCATTGTTAGCTCAAAAACATCTCTAAAGCGGCTTAGTTTTTGTTAACCGAGTACAAGCTATACTCGCCCCCGAATTAATTTATCCTTGGGGAAGCAAAAGAAATAGAGAAAAAATGAAAAGAAAATAAAAGGATAAAAGCATGGGTTGCCTTCCGACTAACCACTGTTGTTATTAAAGAGTTCCCCCTTCGCTTGACTCTTTCCCCAAACTAAGTTCTTATGGAGGGTAATAGTGAGGGTGAAGAAACTCCAAAAGGTGGAAACCTCCCCAAACTAGGGTTGAAAGATATACCGTAGCATTTTTGATTCCGTGTTCAACAAACTTTTTAGAAAAGATTTTCACGAGAGAAAATATGAACTCAGAAAATGCTTTGGGTAACAGAAAATCCATTAAGGGTGGGTGGAGTGGGTCAAAAACATCAAGAGTTAAAGAACTCTTCCTCTTAAGCACATTATCAAAAATACCCGGTTTAAAAACTTTATCTTCACTCCCCGTGGAGTAAGATATGGGTAAAACCTCGGGATAGGTGACAAATGGTAGAAAAGATCGGGTAGTGAATGTGAAGGTATCTTCCTCTTCATCAAAAGCAACATTTTCACCTATACCCGGGTAAGAAAGTTCACTTGTGTTAATTTCATCAAAAACATTAACTTCAGCCATCACGTGCTCGTCATCAAAAGTAATGAACTCATACTCGGAGAAAATCATCGAATCATCCAAAAAACTAAGCATATCCCCCCTCTAAAGGCAAATCAATATCCACAACGGGGATAGTAGAGGAGGGGCCCAAAATAGGAGAAATCGGAATAGGAGGAGAGAGACTAAAAGAGTTAACTTTTTCAATTAAAAGATAACTTTCGACTAATTTCTCCCGAAGAGAAATGTTAACGATCTTAGAAATGTCGAGATCAATCTTTCCTCCGTCTTCCTCAAAATCAACATAATCATAAAAATAGTCATCATAATCGTCATCGTCGTCGGTATCATCGTCATCGACACATAGCTTCAATCAAAACAACGTTTTCCGGTGAATCGAAGCAAATGAGCAAGTCTAAACTCGTGGGACTTCTCGTATTAAGAAACCAAATCGGATGTCCGAACAAATTTACACTCCCCCAAACTAAAGTTATCGGACTCACTTGGGTTTGAAACAAGGGTCTCAACACTAATCGTCTCCGGGTTGCCCGGAGTAGTGTTGAAATAAAAACAAAAAATAAGCCCGTCTATATCTCCCCATTATGAGCTGATCC
This sequence comes from Tanacetum coccineum, assembly GCA_026074375.1. Lineage (NCBI taxonomy): Eukaryota > Viridiplantae > Streptophyta > Magnoliopsida > Asterales > Asteraceae > Tanacetum > Tanacetum coccineum. The sequence goes on from BQNB010039604.1 coordinate 28,342, forward strand.
TTAGGCTCTAAACGTTTTGCGAAACGGAGTGTGTATCGTATTCGGATGAACCCAGCATAAAATCCAAATCATCATCATCCGTCAATGATAATCTTCCTAAATTCGAGCTCTAGCTTTCAACCTTTAAGCTCTTCTGCATCTTGTATGCTTTTCCGAATTTCAATCTTAGACCCTTGAAGTTTGATCCTTAAAGCTCATAAACTTATCTACACATTTCCTTTTATAACCAATATCGATCTCCTCCTTTCGATATTCTCTCATTCCTAAATCATTCATCCATATACTTATAGTATATATCTCGTGAAAATTTCTTTCCAAAATACTTCTCAATCAAGAGAAATATAAGGTAAAAATCTCACTAAAGAAAACACAATTTGTATATTTTTATCCGGGAAGTATTGTACTACTCGGGTCGTGTCCCAACGAAATCGTGAATTGAGAATTTGGAATATTCGGATTCGAGTTAAGAATGATAAAGGAATTTTTGAATTATTGATTACACTACAAATATAATAGCACGAATTAAAAACAATTAACTAGCTTGAAATTTAAATGCACGAAACGTAAAAACGCGAGCTAAAACTGAAATTTAAAATCTAAGGCACGACTTTTAACAAACTTTATACCTAAAAATCACAAATTTAAAAAGAAAATTTTAGGAAAAAGAATTGGAATTTTTTATCTATTTTTGAATTTTTTATGAATTTCTAAAGTTTAATGAATTAATCAAAAATAAACTTTTTCTAAAAATTATCACTAAAATTTTGTTTTTATTTTTCAAAAATACTAGATTTAAAAAGAAAATTATTGCAAAAAGAATTTTAATTTTTCAACTATTTTTCTATTTTTTATGATTTTTCTAAGAAAAAGGAATTAACTAAAATCTATTTTAATTCCTAGAAAATACAAATTTAACTGGAAAAATATAGAAAAATGGTTTTAAAATGATAAACTCACTATGCAGAAATTTAATGACACAAAAAGCCCTAATTTTTATACTCTAATTGTACACTAATTTGACCAATTAAAACTAAACCCTAAATTTATTTAAACTAATTTCTAAAAATTAAAACTATTTTATTCTTTTACAAAAGACAGGGTAGAAAGTGTAAGAAAGGAAAGAGAAGGGTAGGCGGCCAAACTTTTGTAAATTTACACTATAGTGTAAACGGGTACCCCTAAACTTTGAGAAAATGACAAAACAGACCCTACGATTCTAGCTTATTTTTGGCTTATTAAAAAGTGAGATTCAGAAAAAACTCAAAACTACAAAGTTGTTAACTAGCTTATTCTAAACAATATTAATGAAAGCACTTGCTACTTTTATCCACAGGATAAGCTAGAAATTAAACCTTTTAAATCTGTTCACAGAAAGTTAAGCTTTAAGAGCTTTTCTAGTTTTTGGCTTAATTCTAGCTTATTACTTCATGAAACCTAAAAACAAAAGAAGCTAAGTGTGACACAGGATGTATACTAAAGATGTTTGAAAAGAAATAAGCTAAGTTTAAACTAAAATAACAAGAAAAATGATATTGAAAAGTGCAAGTTTTAGCTTATTTCTGAGATAAGCTTTTTCTATTAAGCTAAACTGCTTATTTTTAAGCTTGAAAGGCTGAAATTCTAACAATGAGCTATCCTACTTATCTTGAATCATTCTAGGTAAAAGGTTTTTCAAAATTTTACATGGAAATGAAAATTCAAAAAGGAAGTAAACCAACACTCAATTATGCTGCTATGTATTGATGCTGATGTATTTGACTGATTACTCAAATGCAAGCTAAATTTTAAAAGCTAGAATTCCTAAAACAGTTTACTTAATGTACCTATGTAAATTGAGACAAAAATGAAACAATAGAAATTGCTATAAAACACAAAATCCTAAAACTCTTTCTCACTTAATCTGCCTGTGCAAAGATTAATGTTTAGAGCTCAAATCTTTGAAATCTACTATCTAACTTCTAACTTCATTTTAAGCTTGTGATATAACCTAACTAAACTAATCAAAAGGGTTTTGGCAGATTTGTGTTTGACTTTTATGAGTCAAATAAACCTACATCCAACACGACTGAATCCTTTTATTTGAAACTGGTCAACTATAGATGGCAACTTAAAATCTATTTAAAAGCTAAAAACTCCAAAATCCTTTTTAGCTACTTCATATCTTATACTCCACCTACTTAAGCTATCTAAGTTCTAAAAATCCTAGCTTATGTAGAAGAATAAGCTAGTTTAACAGCTAGCTATTTAACACTTAGTTAAAAACAGATTTAACTAAGTACAATTTTAGCTAGAATAGGTAATGGAAAAATGAAAATAGACAAAGGCTAATTATCAACTAAACACTCTTCAGTAAGAAATGAGAATCTCTAAATTCTAAATAAGCATTTAGAATAAGCATCTAATGATAAACTGAAAATTTAAAGAGTGAAACCTGAATTTAATGAAGACTCAAGCTCTAGGCTACTCTTTCTGAATGAGCAGCCTTAAATCTAGTTCCTAACGGCTACCTTAGCCTCTAAACCAGCTTAAAAGCTCAATAAGCTATTACAGCTTATTTCTCCTTTTAGCTTCCAAAATGAACACAAATCATCTCAAGTGATCATGTTTTGATAACAAATGGAATTAAAAGAGTAAATGAATGATGATTAACAAAGTTTAACTGAATTTTGAGCTTATGACAGATAATAACTCGAATGAGCTGATAGAGCTAATGAGTTGAAATTGGCTTAAAATTGAAAACAAAGAACAAGAAACTTGAGAACTGAATGTTATTGCTTAAAATGGTAAAGTACAAGTAGAAATAACAAAGGTACAAGTGATTGAAGCTGAAATTTAAAAAACTTAAAGAAAATGCTTAAAATGAGGAAAATTAACAAACTGAAAATTAAAACTACTCACTAACTCTCTAAATGAACGTTTTCACTTCTATTTATAGAGAATGGAAGAGGAGAGATGAGAGTTTCTCGATTCTTCCAACACTTCTTAGCCCTTGATCAATTTTGGACAATTCCTAGCCGTTTGATGATATAGATGAGGAGTGTTCGATCTAATCAGGGATTTGACATGTGGACGAAATGATGTGTAAGAGGGAAATATACGAAGTATAGAAGAGAAAAGGAGCGGGGAAGGGTTTTTAGAGAAGTTGGGTTTGTGGTTGTTTTTGGCGGGAAAAACCGTTAGGAGTTTGTTAGGGAATTTAGCCGCGTGTTTTCTTTTGAATCTTTGAAGTAGTTGCAAAAATGGCCCCTGCGTTTCTTTCTTCTTAGTTGTAGTATAAAAGAGTTTAAAACTTGACAGCTTTGGTCCTTGTGTTTCATTTCATTCTTTTTTTTCTTAATAAACCAATTTCCACCTTATGCAAATTTGGTCCTTTGATCTTCAAAACATCCAAATAAGCCCTTTGACTTTGAAAACTTGTCATTGTTGGTCCTTGGCTCTTATTTTGGGTTTTGACTTTCTCTCTTTGCTGTATCAGGCTGATCCGGATTTTGATTGTCTTTCCGTCTTCACTCTCTGTCTTGTCTTTTTCCGTTTCTTGTCGGTTTTTTGACTGTTTTTGCTTCTTTTTGTCATTTTTATCCTTTCCTGCACAATAGACACAAAAGCACACATTTTTCTATTCTTTTGGCATTTTCTGGCTTTTATTTGGAAAAATCCCGGGTATTTTTAATATACAATTAAGCAATTATCACTACCCTGTTTATGAAAAGTGGTATATTGTATATAAACTTACACATGCTAAAATCATGGTAAATAATATGAGACGAAAACTTGAATAACAAGACACGTTGAGATGTTACATATATTGAGGTTGTTTTAAATATATTTTAGGCAGCAGCTTCACCTATGTTGGAGAACATGTTTGATGAGGATTTTTGGAAGTCCGAGAATATGATTAGGATATTCGGTATTCCGTCTAATGAGGCTTTTCTGTTAGCTTCATGTATTCTAACAGGCCAGTAACATCTTTTGACAAGTTATTGAAAGCAAACATAAAGGATTAAAGTGTAAATGGGACTAGATCGATTTTCTAGAGGGTTTGTTTGTTTTGGCTTATATAGTAGGGCTTATTTGGTTTTCGGTTTATTCTTCATAAAGTCTCCTTTTGTCGCTTATTTTGAAATTTAGCAGAAACAGCTAAAGTAACCCCCCCCAGGTACCAGTTCAAAAGCGCGTAACAAATTAAAGGCTCAGATAAAGGAATAAAAATGTCACAAAAGTGCTGATACCGGTTTAGCCAAGGTTTTCCCTTAATCTTCCCCGAACCCTGAATGTTAGAAACAGAAACATCCTGCGATTAGTGACAAAGCAGGATGCCTCTATTTCACGATGATCGGAGAATGTTGAATCGGGAACCATCAAACTGGTCAGATGAGGCTGCGATGCAGTCGACCCAACTATCAGCAAGTGATCCTCAAACCTAAGAAGATTCATGATAGTTTCTTGTACTAGCATCTTTGTTGGATTTCAATACGCAAGTAAGGTTAAAATCATACTTTAATATGATGCAAAGGGTCAAGATAAAATATTCAGCTTCCACTGACGGATGTATACCTGTAGGAAATATCAGTCAAAGTCCTTCCTTTAATACCGGGAGTTATACGTCGGATATTTCCTTCCTGCATACCTTTTTCACACAGCCTTACAAATGTTGCCCCAAGAGCGGAGAGATTATCCGTGGAATTCAAACATATGGTCAATGGCAAGCTCCTTACCGTAAAGTCAGGAAGCCTATGACGACGACAATGTATTCAAAAGGTGGGATGCCGGGGAGGATTAAAATTTCTTCTCTTGGTGATAAGACCATCGCAACAAAACATCAGCGTCCAACTTCTAATTACAAGTTTAGCATTGCTTCTTTATACTTTGTATCTTGGAACTTCTAAAGCTCTCAACAAACTTTCTCGTATGCCGTGACATTTTCCTGAAGTCCAGCTACAAGAAGCTTCTAGCTAACGTTTACCTGCACATCATACGGGAAAATAAGAAAATAACAAAGAAATTGAAGTGTAGGGGATATACCTAATCGGCATGACTTTCATTCGGCAATTAACAGTTATTGTGACAAGAGCCGTCCGTATCAGCAGGCACTTGCTCTCTGACTTTAACCGTAGCAGCAGATCCGCTACCTTTACATCCAACACACCCTTTTCCTCCTCAAGGGCTAGCATTACGCTCTTTCAATAACTTCACTCATCTCGAAGAGATTTCTGAACAATCTCGAATCTAGAAGCTTCAAACGAAGATGGTATGGCCCTCTGCGGCTTTCCGCTTTTTCAAAAGATATTTGTGCATTTAAGACTGTCAAATTTCTTCACCTCTTGGTCTTCAACAATATATCTTTTTCCTCGGAACAAACTGCCTTCAGTTTCTTTTTCTTAATGTTATATTCACACGATTCTCACTTAGACTCAAAGAATTTGGCGGGTTGCACCAAAATATTGAATTCGGTTAAAAGCTGATCATAATTCAATGCCACGGATAGATGCAAAAAAAACTTTGGAGGGGAAATTCGTTCTAACATTTGCGGTAGACGCGACCTATCATCGAGACAAGAACCATTTGTAACACTCAATATGCGGAACATAAACGTTTTGAAGATCAAACTCAGGATCAACGACGGTGCGGATACCACCAACGAGAAAACCACTACAGAAACATACGAGAGAAGCCACCCTGTGAACAAGGTCAGTACCAGCCAGCTGAAGACGAAACCATACAACAAATAAAGAAGGACTAGCAGGTTTGCTTCTTTAGCAGGTGCTTCTTTAGTAGTCGTTTTAGCACATCAGAGTGGGTCGCAGTCACAACAGTCGCATGGATAGGAGCAGAGACCTGACACATAATCAACTTCAGCTTTCGCATGTTGCTACGGAATGATAGGAAGAATTGAAGAGATAACTATCCTGTGCGGAGCACAGATGGGTCGAAGGTGTAAGACCAGGTACCGGAGGTCAGCAGGATGTTGTCTTTACGCTGCGATGTAGCGGACACAGAGGATTGTAACAAAAGGTAAGGTCGATAACGGGCTAACCCTAACACTTTGCCTTTCAATACTACCCGGCAGTAATCTCTTAACCGCAGACCTAGACTTACCAAGCCACGGAAGGCCTACCAAGGGCCCATAATCATCTTTAACTTCTTGGCAAGATGAGAAGGTTCGCTGGCAATTCAAACAATAGTTTTGTTGTTTCCTTTGTCTTCGTTCGCAACGGGATCACATCCTCGGACAACACCTCCGTGGCCTCACTACAACAATTAAATTAAGTACCAGCACCATTGACCCACCATCAAGCGAAATCATGATTGCTCCTCCTCATTTCCACTTACCATCTTCATCAATAACTGTCAACACTTGCATCAAGCTCACTGTGAGAAACGGGGAGGAGCATCCGGGAGCAAAGTCGGCGCGTACCTTACAGTGGTATCTAGCAGTTTTGGTTCGTCTTCTACCACGCATTTGCTCTCCCAATCCTGACCTTAGTTGGAATCTGGGTTGCATATAAATGCAAGCAAGTCTATTTCTACAAAAAAAAACAAGGGGCGCAACAATCAGAAAAATACTCAAAGAGTTATACGCATAAACAATGCATAACAATGAACACCCCACCGCTCATTGATATTAAGCAGAAATTGAGGGATAGTATTCTCAATCTAAAGTGTATAGCGGTTGATTCCAACTAAACAAAGAATGGTTCCGGGGGATACTTATGAAAAGGAGCCGCGGACTATACGCAATTAAAGTAGCATAATGCGCGTGTTATATAGAGAAGGACTTGGGATCAAGGTCCTTTGACAAAGTTGTGCTGGCTATTCCACGAAAAAATAGAAGCAGGACAAGCAAAAGTGTCGACCCAAAGAAATGGCCATTCCTAATTTTAACGAATCTAGGGTTTAGTTAGCAAGTTTGCTGGTGTTCCCGGGCGCTTACAAACGACACCCAGCCTTTTTTTTATAGAATTAACATAAAACATGGAATAATCCATAACCGTGGGCTCAAAATCATGGAGTGGCAAAGGATTTCAAAATGAGGATACCTTGGTGCACTTATGACAGAAAAGTTAGTTATAGGGATTCGATAGTGTTTAAGCACGGTTCACAAGGAAGTGGAATAGTGGTAACCGTAAATTAGCATACTTGAAGAACCTTATTATATATGCACTTTGTTACCAGCATGCAATTCTATGGATCGTCTGGTTAGGGGGTAGGTATTGCGGGGGTCCACTTTCATCGGGAATATGATAAGTTTCCAAAAAAAATTAAGGCATTTAAGGGTAAGTGTCTACTTTAATGTCCGTTATACTGCTCATGATAAAGTAAACAGGACGAAGAAGGCCTAACCTGAAAGACAAAAATCTCAAAAAAAAGAACAAAAAGGTACATGTTTGATGAGCGTGAAGGATTTTTTTTGTCAATGGCGATTATAGATGAAGATGAGAAAAAGGTAAAACAGTATAAAACAGTGAAAACACAACGACTATTTATAACCTTGGTATAGTAAATACAAATCCCCCTCTAGATGTTTTAACTAGTGGCAATGACCTCCGAGTCAACGGTCAATGAGATGTAAAAGATATTGATGATAGTTAAGAAGTTAGATCTAGCCAGTCAAATCCAGTCAGAAGATAAAAGGCCCACTAAATGAGCCACTTCAAACGACGGCTTTACAAATCCAATAAAATAAAAAACCGCGGGATAGACAAGAGGACTACGAAAGGTGAAAATAGCATGGGAAAGTACACCAAAAACATATGTATAGTAGTCCTACCGCACGCAACAAAAATCCGGGGGGAACGCAAAATAGGAATACTTGACTGGGGGGGACTGCTGACGTATAATAGGTGTACAGAGGCCCCTAGGCCCTGAGCCTATATCATTACAATGGTCCCTCGGCCCAAACAGCACAAAATAATACCCTCTGCGAAAAAAAGCCCAATTCCGTATTGGTCGCGCGGGAAAAAAGCAAGACGGTGCAGTGACAATCTCCGCGGACTAACATGGCGTCCACAGAAGGAATTAGCGTCCGCATGACATCGATTTCAAGCGGGGTTCCTTATCCATATTGGGGCCCACTTCGGCCTAATAACAGGAAATGAGCGAATACTTGGAAAACCTAATATTTTTGGATTACACCAATAAATAGGGGTATTCTAACACCCCATGAGGTATGATTTTTCTGACCTCATTACAACACATATATGCTCTGACATTCTCGCAAAACATATTTATTACTCTCACGCCGGAGTCCAATCGTTGCGAGGTCGTCCCACGATAAGGACTAATGGTTTACTTCTTATATGTGCTGGTAATCACTTTACCTACTTTTATTTAGTTTCATGATTCGCGCTTTTGGGCTAGCCAATTACCTTTACAGATACAACTATTACTAAACCTCATAAACACTAATTGTACTAACAATACTTATGGCTAAATGGGGTCAATTAGATTGTGACGGTATACCATTCTTTTATGGCTCTTTTTAGCGTTTCAACTCGGGTTATGTATTATGGAAAATCCATCAAACCAACGATTAATTTCTTTTGATTTATCCAAAAAGGTATTAAAAGAAATTCATCAACATGATTTTTAAGCGATCTCGATTGTTGTTTTTGGCGATTCATAACAGAATGTATAGGAAATACTAATCACAAACTGTATTGGAATATATGGGGAGTTGTAATTATTACAGAATCGGGTTGTGGATTCTCTAAAGCCCTTCATTCATCTCTTTCTACGTTTTGTCGAGCCTCCTATCTCCTGTATCTTAAAGAAGCATGAATAGGTGGCATTAGATTATCATCTTGTTTCCTGGTTAGTTCTTTTATCACATCGTCTTTGTGACTTCTTATTACATGTATTGCCTTAGTGACGTATTTATTTTGGTACATTGCTTTCTTATTAATTAAACTCAGATGTGAAACTTTTGTTATGGCGTGGCAATTCATTATATCGCCAACTTTATGGTTTTATCATTAGTTAGTTCTAACGGAATTATATTTTGTGGCGAAGTTTTGTTATGATAGTTATGATCCTGAATATGGAGTAGCTAGCGTGTTTTAAATAGAATTATTTGATCTTGTGTTTGACTAATATAGTACATGTATACGGCATGCTTGTTTCCGTCCTCATTTAGTAGGATTAAACAGCTAGTGTTGTTAGTTGTTAGATCCTCTTTACGATATATTACGGCTATACACGAACTTGTATGGCGACTTCAAGCTAGTATCTTTATGTTTACTATTTGTGAATATGTAGGAAATAACTGGAGTCAATATTCGTTCTTCGTATTAACATTACGTTAACTATATATTGTGTTTCATTTTTACCTATAGCGGTCACTAGTTCTTGTATGGACTAAACCAAACATGATTTAATGTGTTTCTTTCGATATCATATACTCCGTATGATTTAAGAATAAACAGTTTAGAGGTGTCAATGATTGTCACAAAAGTTTTAGAAAATTGACAACGATGTTAAGACAGTAGATAATAGATCTTGAAAATCGGTCCAATGCATGGCAACACCATAAAGCAAGCAAAGACATCCACATCTAAGCACTTGAGAAAAACATGCTAAAACGGTCAACATAAAGTTGAGTGAATTCATAAGTTTTAGTATTAAAGTGGCTCACAAGTTGACAGTACGTACGTGACAGTTATAAAAGATACGACTTCACATAAAAAGTATTTACTGATGCGCTAAGCTCATGACACTGAAGCTCAATTAAATGAGGCATATTATATGCCAAATAATAATTAATCGCCCTAAAGGTATCCGACCAAGATCACCTAATGAAAATCCGACATGGTATATATCCGTTTATCGGGAGCCCCGTGGGTAGTGAGCGCTACTAACCCGGATAAGGATAATTAGTCCCAAATAGATCTATTTATAACTCTCGCGCTCGCTTAACCAGCCAGTCAGTCAAGAAATTAACGGTTCATGATAATTTGGGCATTAATGGTCTATTCGCAACTTAAGCAACACGTAATCAGGAAAAGGCAACGTAAAGTAACTGTATCCATAGTTTAAAAGCAAGCAATGGTTCTCACCCAAAAATAGTAAAGTAAAAGTAGTGAAACGTGGGGCTATGAACTCACCTTAGCAAGATGAGCAAAGATAAATCACGCAAGTAAAAGATGATATAGAAATCTATCGCTACTAGAATACGTAACACTTCACAGCAACACGAAAATTAAGCCAAGAATATTGCACAATATGTACAATCACCACAAGACATCGCACGTTGTTTTGCTTTGTTTTGAATATCAACTCGAATGGACGAAATAAATCATAAGGTTTTCGTTATGTTTGGCGTTTAACCAAAATTACTTTTTAGTCAGTTTTCTATCTTTTAGGAGGTGTTTTAGTTTCAAAACTTTTATACCATCCCTATATTTAATTTAATTTCCATATAGTCAAAACGCACTAACTACCCTTAATCCTTACTTTCTAATCCGATCCGCGAAATTTAAACCAACATACCTACTCTTAGTAACTTTATCGCATTTTACCTAAATAATGTTAACACGACTTATAAAACATACCAACAATATGATATGTTTACTATATGATATCGCTAGTTTATAGAAAGTTCCAAATATTCCGAATTGTCCTGCAGAAACCATTTTGTTATGTCCCACATCAACTAAACAATTGGTTTTGCCGAAAAATGTATTCAAGTTCATATGACTAACACCTTGTGCCTTTTTTATGTCGATTTAGTGTGCGATGATATGAAAAACTATCTATTTGAATCAAGCTCTCCAAAAACTACTTTTACGCCTAATGAAAACATTTTTAGGTCGCTCAAAACCTCAAAACCATTTAGGATCAGTAACATCATTTTTTGCAAACGCTTCCAAAAACCACACCATACTTCACAATATTGCATAATCAAGCCTAATCTCCCATTCAAAACTAAACCATACAAAACCACCCTAGAAGCTAACCTAATCCCATCATTTCTATTGTTGCAACTCTCATTCAACTCTCATCTCACCAAGAACATAATATTAAATAAGTGAAACAAAGCAACATCATTATTTATAAAATCTTGTTTTATAATCTTTCAAAAATTAAAACACAACATATGGATGTATGAACTTGAATATATACAGAAATAACATAGTAGAGCTCAAGAAAAGATTCAAGGTACAAACAAGAATGAAGAGACAAGAAGCAATAACACAAGATCTAACCTAAAGATCACTAGAAATTTTGAAAAACCCCAAATAATAACCAACACCCTAATGGTAGATCTAGGAGAAAAACCCATTCAACCCAAATAACGCAATACTTAGCCAACCCCTAAATGAAAACTTGTAAATGAACTTGGAATGAGTGAATCTTATAGACATCAAACTAGGAAAATAATATGTATAGTATTGTGTTTTGCATTAGATCAGAGGAGAGAAAAAAGAGGATGCGTGATTTGAGGCTATGGAAGCAGAAGTGACACCCTAAGTTAGAAAAAGAAGGGAATTTATGGAGCAATAATAGGTTAAAGGTGTCCAAAGAGACTAGTCAACCAAGAGTGCAACCAATGGTTAAGTGACCAACACACACCAAAAGTGTGTGTGTGTGGGTTCGAACGCAAACAAGCAACAAGGGGGGGTGGGGGTTCAAGCCTTGATCATTAGCCACAACAATAAAATAAATGGTTATAATTTGTGGTCCACTATGTTGGGTGAATGAAGACAAAGAAGGTGTAAGATTCACATCAGGATGCATGGAAGGTGACTACAAAGATGTCACTTTCTTGCATGTGATGGTGTTTTATTTTTGAAATTTAAACTAGAGATAAATATTCTCTTTGATTTATTTAAGTGTATGTATTGCGTGTGTTTTGCGCAGATTGGAGGGATGAACAAATTTACGAAAAAGATTTGCGGGTTTTCAGGTTTCCGATAGAGTCAAAAACACGAAAAACTCAAAATAAAACGATAAATCGTAAAAATTAAAATATTGGTAGTGATCTGTAAACTACCGAACACTTAGAAAACATAAAATAACTCATATAAATAAACTAAACTAAATCAAAATCCGAAAGGTTGAAACGCGTATCCGATGACGTTTTCAGATTTACGTGGGGGTAACTTCCCTAGTAAATGCGGATTCAAACGTAAACGTATAAAAGACAAAAACAATGATCAAAAAAGGTTTAAAATATTGCAACTTGAATTTTCGGGGTGTGACATCTTCCCCTATAAAAAGGAGTCTTTGACCTCAATAGCTTAATACGTTGAACTCAAGGTTAACTGAAAATAAGATGGTACTTCTCTCCAATGATCTTACACGCTCCAGTAAACTCGGGCCCTCATCTCAATTCCAACGGACCTTTACATTGGAAATGCGGCTTTGCTTATCCTTTAACTCTCGATCATAATTTCAACTGGTTTTCCTCAATTAAATGGACTTGTCATCAATCCTGGATCTCATCAACGAATAGCTAGTGAGTGATTATGTGTCTTTTTTTAATGTGTTGTTAGTTTTATGTTGGTTTTTGTTCGTCTACTAAACACTTCTCAAATTGGAAACAATGAAAGTGCTATAATCAACGCAACTGATCTGGAAATCAAGTCAATAAGCAGTGTCCCACTTTAGCAGAATCTTGAAAGTCCAATATAGTAGGAGTAACTCCCTCCGTTTGTCGAAACGTAATCACCCATGTTCTACTGCGACTCTTTCAATATGACCTTATCTCTCTAACCTCCAATTCCAATGCTTACGTCTCCTATCAGGTAGCTCTTTTATCTATTCGTGCCGCTTGAATACGCTTACTTGATCTGAAAGTGATCTTTTCTCAGTTTGTTTTCATGAACAATTACTGGACTAGTGAGTTATGCGTCTCCAACTTTAGCCCAACAAATAGGCGATCTACATTTTCGGCCGTAGAGAGCTTCAAATGGTGCAGCTTTGATACTCGTGTGATAACTGTTGTTGTAAGAAAACTCCACCAAAGGAGGTGTCTATCCTAACCTTTCCCAAAATCAATCACACAAGCACGTAGCATGTCCTCCAAGGTTTGGATGGTTCTCTCACTCTGACCATCAGTCTGTGGATGGTAAGCCGTACTCATATCCAATTGAGTACCTAGGGCTTCGTTTAGTGATTTCTAAAAATGAGATGTAAACTTGTTGTCTCGATCAGAGATAATCGAAACTGGCACACCATGTATTGAGACAACTTCCTTCAAGTATTGTCTCGTCAACTTCTCCATTGATCCGAGTTGTCCTTCATGGTAAGAAATAAGCAGACTTTGTGTGATCGGTCTACAATTATCCAAAATGTATCTTGACCGACTATGTCCTTTGTAACTTTAGTTAAAGAAATTCCATAGGTAATGTTCTCCAGCTTCATACTGGGATCACAGGTTAAACCAACAAACCGGATGGTTTTTGGCATTCGGCCTTGACTTGGCACAAGTTCAAATCATTTACTAACGTAAGGTGGCAACTCAGCATTCCTATTCGGGATCCACAATACAGTTTCTTTAAATCTTGGTACATCTTGTCCGATCCAGGATGGATTGAATATTTTGACTTATGCGATTCGTGCAAAATCAACTCTCTTAAGTCCCTAAAATAGGGTATCCAACTATTCCTCAAACTGAAACGTTCCATCAACATGTGGCAATAGCATCTAAACATACCACCAAAAAAAAAAAAAAAAATAAAAAATAAAAAAAATAAAAAAAAAAAAAAAAAAAAAAAAAAAAAAAAAATAAATGCTTCGGTTTCCAAAATTCTCTTCCTTTCTCGCCTTAACCTGAGCATTTAAAATTTGCACGGGAAGGTTCAGAAAAATTGTCAAAACCAAAGCTTGAACTCGTGGTGGCTTATTTTGTTCCTTTCGGCTCAAGGCATCTGCCACCACGTTTGCTTTTCCCGGATGATAATGAATCTCGCAGTCGTAGTCGTTCAACAGCTCCAACCATCTACGTTGTCTCATGTTTAACTCTTTCTGATCTAGAATATGTTGTAAACTCTTATGATCAGTGAACATAACGCATTTTGTGCCATACAAATAATGTCTCCACATTTTGAGAGGAAACACTACAGCTCCAAGCTCTAAGTCATGTGTAGTGTAATTCTTCTCATGAACCTTAAGTTGGTGTGAAGCGTAGGCTATGACCTTCTCCCTTTGCATCCAAAACTGAAACCTAATCCTTTACGAGAAGCAATCACATAAACCCACGAAGTTTTCAACTTCCTTCGGGTAAAAGCCAAAATTGTACACTTAATAATTTCTGCTTCAACAGTTGAATGCCAGCATCTTAATTTTCACCTCCAATCAAATCTTTCATGTTCTTTTGAGTCGGCTCATCAAAGGCTTGCAATTTATTGAGAACCTTTGATAAATCATCAGTAATCGTCCACAAGACCTAAAAAAAAACGAATCTCAATGCAAGAACTTGGCGATCCCAAATCCTTGATTGATTTCAATCTTAGTGGGTCCACAGTGAAGCCTTCGCTATCAATCACGTGACCAAGAAATTATACCTTCGACAGCCAAAATTTACAACACTTCAAACTTGGCGTACAATTCCTCCTTCTTAATAACTCCGAATTGACTTAAGTGTTCTAGTGCTCTTCTTCACTCTGGAGTAAACAATATGTCATCAATGGAAAACGATCATGATTATCTAAGTACGATTTTGCACACCCGATACATCAATCCATGAATACCGCCAATGCGTTGGGTCCAGTCCAACGCATCACATAAAACTCATAGTGACCGAGCGTGCCCTAAAAAGCTGGCTTTGCAATGTCATCCTCCGAACTCTGAGTTGGTTGATAACCAGATACTCATGTCAATCTTAGAGTAGACTTTTGACCCTTGCAACTGATCAAACACTTGTCCGATCGCGAAAGTGGATATCGAAGCTTCACAGTTAGCTTGTTCAATCACGGTAATCAATACACATCTGAAAAAGATCCACTTTTCTATTTAGAGACAACAATACCGGGTCTCCCCCTAGGTGAGGAACTCGGTCTTATAAATCCCTTGTCAGAAAGTTCTTGCAGTTGAGTAGACAGTTCTTGCAGTTTTGACGGTGCTAATCTATACGGTGCTCGCGCCACAACTGCGGCACTAGGGACCAAATCTATTTGAAATGCAACTTGTCGCGTTGGTGGTAATCCAGGCAAATCTTCTGGAAAGACCTCCAGAAAGTCCCAGGACAGTATCACGTCCTTAAGTTGCTTCTCCGCTGAAATGTCTTCGGCTTTTTCCTTCTTTGTAACTGTGCCAGAAAAATTAGGCAACGCTCTCGTTAATATATTTCTAAGTTTTAGTGGATGATATATGCTCATACTACACTGTCTCTCCTTGCCGTCTCTATCACCTTGAACTATCAAAACTTCATCTCCATAGGGAATTCGCACGATCTTCTCATCACAAACGATCACCGCATGATGGTTCGCTAACCAATCCATGCCGATGATGACATCAAAACTACCAAATTTCTACTGATTTAGGTCATATGACTGATTGACCTAACAAATCCTAACATACGCCCTCTACGTACGGTATTATGTTCAGAAATTCTTTCGTCGCTAATCAATAGCTAGCTAAACGTCTAAGGTCTCGGGTTTACATCAAGCAAAGCGCTAAAACCGTATCGACAAAAACTATCTATCGTGCCATGAATTAAATATCATAGAAGCATAATGGTTATTGAGAAAAAAAAAAAAAAGAAACATACCCTTGACGACATTTGAATCGGGGTTAGCGTCTCCTCCACCTAGCACATATGCTTTTCCTCCTGCATCACCAACGTCGTTCTTGTTTCCAGCCTTGTTTCCACGGTTTTGATCTTTCAGCTTTGGGCAATCACTCCTATAGTGTCCTTGCCTTCCACACTCGAAACAAGTAAAAACTCTCTGATTCACTACTTGTGACCCCTCTATTATAAGGAAGTTGGGAATATGTGACCTTAGAACTGACCCAAGTCTAAATGCCTAACCATTGTTACACTTCCCACATCCACAGTACAAGGCCTTCTATGAAGCTTACACTTGTTTACATATGAGTCAACACCCAGTTATGGTTTTCTCTCATTGTTGCCAGCCGTATAGGCTCTCACCACATTTGGACCTCCTACATTTTGGCCTTTGAATTGGTGGGCTGATGATCCATGTGTCTCTTCTGATTGAACTATAATCTTCTCTTTGTCTCAGCATTCCCTTTCACATCAGATCCATTCAACTTTGGGATCCTTAAGTTGTTAGCAATTCGAACAGCATCTTGAAGTTTTGTAGGTTCAGCAGCAATTACATTCCCTTGGATGTTATCGGGGAGACCTCCAAAACTTCGTTAACCGACCTCCCTCCTCGGGACCATCTAGGCTGCACATCATAACATTCTAGAAATCTCTGAGCATAATCGGGCCAAATCATTGTTCTCACGGCCAAATTCCCATTGCACAGACTCCATCCTTTTAATTTCATTTCCTAGGCCAGATACACTTAGCCATTATCTTTCATGAGCTCTCTCCATGACATGGCAAATGCACCTCAGCTCCAATAGTCCTCTTATGTGAGTTCCACCAAGTTAGTGTATTGTTTAACAATGTACAAGTAGCATACTTGACTTGGTATTTAACTGGACAATTGCTGATATGGAACACTACTTCCATCTTCTCAAACCACCTTATTAACTTGACAACTCCTTCCGTTCCCTTGAAGTTGAGTGGTTGACACTTTATGAAGTCCATGGCTTAAGTGCATTCCTTGAGCAACAGGGCCACAACCCTATTATTCTCATTTGATTTCCATTTCCATCATTTCTAATTCCACCATTTCCATCTCCACCATTTCCATCTCCACCATTTCCATTATCACCGTCTGCCGTTTTGGCTTTGACTCTCAGCCTCGAGAGCATTTGCGGTACGGGTTGCCTCATAAGCAGCCAACGCTTCTTCTACTCGTCGGTTAACGAGTTCTTTGATTGCCTCCGGGGTCATACCAGAACGAGTGATAGTCATGTTCTACAACACAAGACATAGCACACGGTGACTTCAATAATGAATAAGTCATTATAAATAGATAAGATAAGGTTTATATAGAAAAATACAATTGAACATGTTTTGCCAGAACAAGTAAATAACAATAAAGATGAACACGCGAGAGAATCAAAACAAGCTTTTTATATCATATATAAAAGCATTAGTCGGTTACATTCAACCCATAATAGGGAACTTGATTTACACTAAAACTATTAACAACTGGTTCTACTATTAGACTAAAGTCCATACACAACATCATGACAGAAAACCTAAACACCTCACACAGCGAACGTCTCCAATATCCTAAATCGCATTCCTGTCATAGTAGGCGGAAACCTAGAATCTTCCTAAGCTCATCTCCATAGATCTCACGCGTCGCTAAAATCTATCATCTCTCGCTCCCTCCATCATCATGGTTCCTCGAAGACTCACGTTGATCCTCTCCAAGGACGCAACCTGCTCAAGTAAACTAGCTCTCTCTTCACCAGCAATCAAACCCCTCGACCTAAACTCTCTTTGTCCCCGACTTAATGTCCTCTATCCTTTGAAGTGGTATCTCTATAACATGATCATAAATATCCTGCAAACCCTCGTTAACCTGCTCCAAACGGTCTACAGCATCGGGCATAAGCATAGCATCAGGGATATCAATCCCAGCAGCTAGATCTACTTCAACCTCCATAGTCTCTATCACTGGACTTAACCTCGTCCTCTACATCATCCCTAACATCGACCTCCATATCAATACCTGTATCAACCCTAGCCTTAACATCCTTATCTACTGCAACCTCAACAACCGTAGCATCAGCCTCAATGTCCTCTAACACATCTATATCAATCCGTCTCTCAACACTAATCCTCTGTGTAAATAGAAACCTTAAACCATGCGAGGGAAAAGATCGTGCAACAGAGAAGGGGAAAAAAGTAACTAAAGCTCTCATAGCAAGGATAGATGAAGTCAAGATAGCAGCAGGGGACCTGCATCTCTTGCGAGATGGTCTAGCAGATGACTCAGAAGAAGAATCCCCAGCTAACGACTCAGATTTTATCGGTGGATACATAATAGATAATGGGACAGACCTCCAACGGAGATAGGCCTCGCTACACCTGTGTGGAGTTCCTAGCAAGTGTATACGCTGAACAAATCTCGGTGGTTTAGATGAATCAGCTTCGATGGTGTCTGGGTGTGTAAGTCTGGATAAGTGAATGAACTGAAGACTAATGACTCGATGGATGATAGAAGTAAATAGTATCAAAGTGAAGTGATGTGTACCTTAATCTAAACGATGAGAAGGTAAAGGTTCTAACCGTACATCCTTACGATAAAGCCCTACATGGCCCACCAGGATGAGTACGGTAAAGTCGACCAATATGAATGTCCTCCTCGGGTCGGATAAGAATGGCTCGTCGTTGACGATTCCTAGGTAGGGCAACAATAGGTGCAAGTGGATACTTAGATGATGGTGCAACAATAGCAGATGGTATGGATAAAATAGGAGTAGTAGGGGATCCTCTAAAGTAGAAGTTGTAGGTGATACATGTCTCTCGGGTATCTCAGTATCTGACTCTGAATCGTCTGAACACAAAAAAGGTGAAACTATAGGTGCTACAGATACGGGAGGTAGTGAACTCTCCGATGGATCAGCTTCTGACGATGAATGAGTATCAAGCTTGAGCACCCCGGCGGGTGAGGCAACTGCAGCCGCCCCAACCTCCGGTATAACCGGAACCTCAACAGGAATAGAACCGATAAGGATAACTCGCAGAAAAGAGGATCCCACACTCTCGACTGATACGTCCGAAGAAATAGAAATAACTAGAGCTGTCATAACCTGCACAAGCAAGAGTTTATATAAATCCCTTTTATATGAAACCATGCCGATGCGTGCAATGCATGAAAATATAGATGTAAGGTATAGTCATGAGCAAAATTATACTAACGGGTAAAAATTGATTAGAAAAAAATTATACATAATACTCGCGTACTTATCGATAGTACTTATATACATAAACAAGTAAGAACACATAGGATCACATACTGGTTATAAACCAGACCTAGATATACTACCTAGTTCTTTATAACATTGGCTTTGAATACCAACCTGTCACACCTCCAAACGGGGCCTGGACGAAAACACGTGTCCGGGGGCGTGACTTCATAATATACATCACACAAGATACAAAGAACGGCCTCAAAATGTACGTTTAAAAATCCAACACCGTTGCATTAATAAAAATAGTTAAAGTTTTACATAGATTCAAAGATAATATGCAGAAGCGATTAAAAGTTTTAAAGTTTGACAACGATGTTTAAATGGTAGATAATATTTCTTAAAAATCGGTCAAATGCAAGGCAACACCATAAAGCAAGCAAAGACATCCACAACTAAGCACCTGAGAAAAATATGCTAAAACGTCAACATAAAGTTGGTGTATTCACAGGTTTGAATTTAGTATTAAAGGTGGACCACAAGTTCACAATATGCACGTGACAGTTATAACAAATACAACTTCACATAAAAAAATATATTTACTGTTGCGCTAAGCTCATGACACCGAGGCTTAATTCGATGCAGCATATTATATGCCAAACAAGATATTAATTG
>BQNB010039605.1:4943-47958 GCA_026074375.1 Tanacetum coccineum
CAAGTTTTTAGACTCCAACGGCATCTACAACATCAGCAGACATCGCACCGACACCAACAACTTCATCCCCATAATTTACAGACATTCCAAACACTTCAGATGATGTTGACAAGCTCAAACCAGAACAACAACATATTCAGCAACAAGATGATCCAGCTCAACTTCAACCTGAAGCAATTGCTGATAATGTTCCCAATGCAAAAACAATATTTATATTTAATTATCTTCATGTTTTGATAATAACAAATATAATGTCATACTACGTAAAAGTTTACGTAAACAAGTTATTTAGTCGAAAGTTTACTTGACGCCGACAAATCACTTAAGGTATGAATATGGAATTATTAAACATAGTTAATGATCAAAGAAAAATATTATCATTTCAATAAATCTTTTCTAATCAAATGATTTAAGCTAACACATGATTAATTATAAGCTAGTTATATTAATCATGTAAGACAAAATAATATTAACCATAAGTGGAAACAATCTTTCCAAATCTTCTCAAATCTATAAAATCTTTCCTTATTGGTGATAAGAAATATTTTTCTTCTAGAATAATCTATTAAACTAGTTTTAATAAGTACAAAAAAATATTTTGTATAGATTTAGGTTTAATCACAAAATGACAATTTTTGTCCCAGCTCCACCCACGGATCCACCAAAAGCACTGGACGGATCCATGAGATGGGGGATCTGTGGGTCGTACGTCTTATACCCCTGGGACAGATTTGAATTTCAAAAGGTTGCCTATAAATACCAACCTCATTCTTTCATTTTAAAGAACTCTTGACAAATATTTTTCTCACATATATTTTATCTTTTATATAATCTTTGATCATTATACTTGTTACATAATCCATTACAAGTGATCAACTCATTCTACACTTTAGTGAAGAACACTCAAGAAGACGTCAAGCTTCAAGTGTTAATAGTTTAGTTGTGTCATCACGATTGTGATAATCAATATCATGTATAACTTGGTGTTTGTTTGTGTGTATATCATATGTGTATATATGTTTAGTATTAGGCCACAAATTACTAGTGTGTTAGATTGGTTCTATCTCGAAGTAGAACTCGGTATTTAGCTTAGTACCGAAAAAGTGTAAGCGACGTGTATGGTTTTCTCCGCCTAAAGGTGATCCATGTTTGACATAGTGAAGATAACTCTCAAGTTGGGTACTTGGGGAGTGGATTAGGGAGAAGAGGAGCTTCGTAGCCGAACCACTATAAATCATTGTGTCATTGATTTGATCTTTCTTATCTTTACTTGTTCATACTTCGTAGATTACTTATTTACTTATTAAATCGCTATCATATATACTTGTGTGTATCCTCTAAGTATCATATAAGTCAACAATCTACGTTTTATTTTAAAATAGTAAAAACTATTCAACCCTCCTTCTATTTTCCATAATTGGTATCAGAAGCCAAGGTCACCCATGATCTTTAACGTATATTGTAGATTAAAGCTTGAATCGATCTATGGATTCGGATAAATATCTAGAAGGGCAATCTATTCAAAGACCACCACTTTGTTTGAAGTGATCATTTTATATATTGGAAAAATAGATTTGGAACTTATGTAAAAGCAAAAGATTTAGATCTTTGGCATATTATCTTGAATGGTGATTTTCCACCGGTTGCCAAAAATGAAGTTACCCAAATTTTAGAGGTTGTTTCTTTTGAAAAACAATCTGACGATCTTAAAAAGAAACTTGCTAAAAATAATGAAGCTAAAATGGTTCTTTATAATGCTTTACCTAAAAAGGAATACGAGACAAGAAGAATTTTTATATGTGTACAACGGCTAAAGATTAGTTTGGCAATCGTGTTAAATACACACATCAAAGGTAAATAGCCAAGTAAATGATTAATAAAGTTGTATCTTCTTTGTTCAACAATATAACACTTTACTATCCTTGAAGAAGAATCTATTGATAGTAGTTTTATTGGATTTAACACTATTATTACTAGTCTTAAAGGTCTTGATGAATGTTTCTCTGCTAAGAACTATGTTAGGAAGTTTCTTAGGGCTCTACATCCTAAATGGAGAGCACAGGTCACTGTCACACCCCGTAAATTCCCGGTTAGTATTCCGACCCACTCCGGTCATTCTACTTTAAATCTTATTCATTACGTTTAAATCTGACAGTTTACCGAGGAACTAGACTGCGTAAAAACTGAGAAACGTCACCGGACGCGTTCCGGCATCGGTTATAAATTATTTTAGGCATTATATGTGTTATATTAACTTTCCTGAGTGTTTCGTGATTTTTAATCACTTCCGATATTAATTTTAAGGCTTTATCTTTTAAATTGCGTTTTTCGCGTTTTTGACCAAACGGAACCCCGGAAACTCAAAATCTTTTCGTGTAAACTCAAGTTATCGATAAAATTATACCATAAACATAAAAATTTCGTTCACCTTATTTCCCTAGCCAAAATGTGGCGCCACAACATCAACAACAATTATACTTGGACTTAAAATTAAAGATTTGGCATCTTATTTTGAAAGTCCCACCCATGTGTGCATGGAAGATGAGAAAATGACATCTTTGTTGTCTTGTATTTTGCATGCATGCCATCTCTTACACTTCACATGTTGCTTACCACTTTGACTAACCATTTGACTTGAAATTCAAATATATAACCAAGTATCTTGAACCATGACCATGTTACTTGAACTTTAGCTAGAAAACTTTGACCTTATGGTCTTGATGAGCCATGTTTGGCCGAACCCCATGACACACACACCTTTGGTGTGTGTTGGTCACTTACACATTACTTGAACCTTTAAACCCTAACTCTTCCACTATAAATACCATACTATATCTCACACTTAGGGTTATAACTCATTTGCAAGCCACCAAAAATTGTCTTCCTCCCTCCTCTTGCTCCATATCTCACGGCACAACTAGAGCACACAAACACATCCATATCTTTTGATTGTCTTCAAGATCCAAGTATTCTAAACACATTCCTAGTTATATCTAAGGTAGATCCAAGTGTTGTTTGGTTATTTTTCAAGAGTTTTCAAGAATCATAAAACTAGGGTTTCAAGTTTATAAGTGGGTTTTGCAAGATCTTGTGTGTTCATCTTTTCTTGACTTTCTTGTGAGTATTTCTTGACCCATCTTGTATTATTTTGATGATGTTATGATTCTTGTGTTAGATCTATTGTTATTATTAAAGATCCATGTGTTTGTGATATTTTTACAAAAGAAACTACAATTTATTTTTGTTCATCTTAAAATATGTTGGAAATCTTATGACAAAAGTTTATTAATGTTTAATAATATGTTCTTGGTGAGGATTGAGAGTGATAGAGTTGCAACAATAGAGATTAATTTTGTTTAAGGTTATTTTGTGGGTGGATTAGTGGTAATTGAAGGATGAACTAGACTAGCACTATATGCCATTTGGGTTGATTTTGGTCATTTTCGTCAAACTATATAGCTGTCCCGATTTGTTTTGGGGTTTTGAGCGATTAAAATGTTTTTCCCACGTAGTTGTAAAAGTAGTTTCGAAGAGCACGTTTCGAATAGAAATTTTTTCATATATCACACTTTACAATCGAAACTTAAAAACGGCCCAAGTTTATGAACCAAGTTTGAAACTTGAAACATTTTCGGCGAAATTGGAAAAATGCAAGACCAGATCAGCAGCTAAAACGGGCGATTCGGAGCCCTTCGGGTCCGAATCGGCCAAAGTATAAAACACGAAAGTTGTCCGAAATGAGATTTTACTATAACGTTGGCGATCGCTTAGCCTAAAAGTCAATAACGAGAGACATTTTTACCACAAATCGGAAAAATAGACTTTTAAGAAAATACTCTAAATGATGTTGCTGATTGGGTTTATAAAAGGGGGTTTCGGGCACTTTCGGACGATTTTGGATGTTTTAAATACGAGCGAAACATATAGAAATGCTAGGTAATTAGTTAAAACAACTAGAAAAGTCATGAAAGGTTAATTGAGATGTCGGACTTAATAAAATGTAGGATTATTAAAAATAGTGCGAAACGGACATTTTAGGCGATTTAAACATAAGGAGTAGGCGGTTTAGAATTGTTTAGGCGATTTGTAAAATATGGAAACTTAAGAAAATAGGGGACGCTATTAACGTTTTAAAACTAAAAAGTTTCCTAAAAAGGAAAGTTTCTAAAAATAGTAATTTTTCACAAGTGTCGGGATTTAACTAAGACGTAGAAAAATTCAAAGTCTTTTATTTCTAAAACGCAAACACACTTGGATGCTTTAATTGATGAACATGGATGCTTTACTTGTTTTCTTTGATAAATGCTAAGGTCATAACCCGTATCTACTCTAGGCCGCGGCTAGGACCTCTTTATAACTTCATCAAATCTGTTGTTGTATCGCTTACCCTTGCTAAGGTGAGTTCATAGCCCCACGTTTTTTACTGATTTACAAACCGCTTCATACTATTGGGGTGAGAACATTGTTGCTTTTAAGTGGACACTAAGTTCTTACGTGACGTTTTACTTGTTTTTATGTGATGCCTAAGTAGCTTACAAACCTACTACTGCCCCACTATCATGAAACTGTTAGTTTCTCAGACAGGAGGAACCGTTGAGGAGTGCGAGTGATTAGATAGATCACTTGGGACTAATTATCCTATCCGGGTAAGCATGCACTACTTGTTTCTGTCGTCGATTGAACAAACGATATATGCATGTCGAACATACTTTTGGTGTGGTCTTTTGGTTTGGGACACCAGCTTAGGCAGGAATACTTTGCAAAAGGATGTAACGGATGCCCTGTTTGACTATAATTAGCTTCGTGTTCATGAGCTTAGGCAACAATAAATACTTTTTATATTATTCTGTATTTGTATAGTATCACATACGTTTTTAAATCTTGTAAGTCCACTCTTGTAGTAAACTTAAACCTATGAATTCACCAACATTATGTTGACGTTTTAAAATGTTTTCTCAGGTGCTTAGCTTGGATTGATTCTTGATGCTCTGTGGAGTCTATGTGCTATGTGACTTCGCCAATTTCAGGATTTATCTATATTTACTCATTGTCATTATCAAAACTTTGTTATGCTTCCGCTACTTTTAACTTAATTATTATGGGCTGTAAAACTTGAATTTATTTTACTTTATGCAACGAGTAAACTTTTTCAAACGTCCATGATTAGTGGTCGTTCTTTATTGCTTTGTGATCGGATTGTTATGACGTCACGCCCTCGGACACGTATTCCGTCTAGGCCCAGTTTGGGGGTGTGACACTATGAAATCTAAATTTGTGGCTTTAGCAGCTGCTGGTAAGGAAACTGAATGGTTGAAAAAATTGCTCCTTGATATTTCATTATGGTTCAAAAGTATAGCACCTATTTCTATCCGCTGTGATAGTGTTGCTACATTGGCAAAGGCTTATAGCCAAATGTACAATGGGAAGTTACCTTGCCATTCATTTTAGTATTTCTTTATGCCTTGCATGGTTTCATATAAAGGAGATTTATATAAACTTTTGCTTGTGCAGATCATGGCAGCTTCAGCTATCATTATTTCTTCTGATTCTTTCGGATGAGAATGTGGGTATCACGCCCCTCGTCGGGTTTATCTTTTTGGGGATATTCCTACCATTATTCCTTCTACTTCTATGGTTGCTCCAGAGACTTCTACTATTGCTCCTGTTATTTCATCTGCCGCTCCTATGGTTGAGACGACCCGTGTCGCTTCACCCACTGGATTGTGTGGCTTGGTTCCCTATACGGGTTCCGATTCTGATTCACCACATGAGATGTCTTCACCAGAGCACATTTCCCCGCTACCAGCTATTTCACCATTCATATGCACCGATTCTTCTAAGGCTCCTGATTTTTCTGATGGACCACCATTGCAGGACCCTTATGTTATAGCTACATTGCTGTTGGAGGTAGTAGGGTAACAGCACGTCACCATCCTCATCACTTGAGTTTCCTATTGCTCCTGTTGCTGCCCCGCCTGGATTTCGTTCGTCGGTCACCGATCTTATCTGGACCCGGGGGGTATTCCTTTTGGTTCGACCTTACCAGAACCATCTCAATAGGCCACGTAAGTTGTTGACAGCTAAGGAGAGGAGTTGGACCTTTACCAGCTCGCCCGATTTGCATCGAGGCATGCATCACCTCGTTCTCTTGAATCATAATTATCTTCTCTCCTGCTTCATCTTCGGATTCTTCGCCAGTTCATTCTTTGGGTTTGGATGCGCCAGATCAGGCTCATTCGGGATCTTCGACTAGAGATGTATCACCCAGATTGTGTTACCCTCCGAGGAGAGCACCACGATGTAGTGAGGCATTTCGTCATGGTGTGCTGACACCATTATTACCTTTGTATCTCCGACTCATCAGAGTCATCATCAGGAGATTCATCAGAGAGACCCATGCATTTATCTTCACATTCTGTGGACCATCTCGTAAGAGATGTAGATCCCTAGTTGATTCAGTACCATTATCCACGCCAGTTACGGGATCATTAGCTCCTACTCGTGTGATCTTTTACCACCTCGTAAGAGGCTTAGAGATTCATATTCATCTGAGGCTAGCCTAGAGGAGGATGCCGATGTTGGTCTTATAGAGGAGTATGAGGTTGACGCCAGCGCGGATGGGATTCGGCTGAGGTAGGTATCGTCCCATATGACTGCACAGTTGTTGAGGAGGAGATTCGCTTAATTGGGCCTTAAGGCCCAATAAAGATCCAAAACGTTTTTACTAAGTGTTAAAAATCCGTTTTATTATCTTAAACTCGATGCCAAAATATAAGTTCACAATATAAGTTTTAAAACCATTATAAGCTATAAGTCAATAATATTCACATAACAAAAATAAGCGAAATTAAGCCGGACCCCATATGAACTGAAATTCAATTATAAGCGAAGCCCAATAAGCCAACCAAAATAGGCCAGAACCAAATAGCAAATTAAAAATAGCCAAAAACCTTTTATAAGCCGAACCTTAATTAGCCCAAAACCAAATAAACCGAAAACAATAAGCCATAAATAAGCCGAAATAAAAGCCCAATTTATAAGCCCAAACGAAGCCAATGGGCCAATAAGCCATCATACCTTTTCTTCCTTCTTTTCTTTCTTGTTGGGCCGAACAACCATAAGCCCAAAAAAAATCAAATAAGCTCAAACTAAGCTTATTTCTAAGCATCTTTCAAAATAAGCCCAAAAAGTACTTTGACAAAATTATAAAAATACCACCACAACCAAAATATTCTAACTTTCGACCCTTGTTTCCTTTTGTTCGAGTTTGACGCAACAAAAACTCCCCCCTTTTTATACACTTTTCGTTTTCAAGAATTGATTTTTATGACGATCAACTTGTACAACTAGTATTAAGACACCATAATAAGCATAGAAGTACAACTTAAATCAAATTTAGAAAACTTACAACTTTGGCGAGTTCGGTTCGGTTTTGACGCAAGAAGAAGAGACCCAAAAACCTTTTTCTATAACCCGTGTCTATCTAATATCAACCCACTATTGATCTTTTAACCCCGTGTTCTTGGTAATCTTCAAAAATCAATGTTTCTTGTCCCTTGGTGCTCGTCCAAAATACAAAGAGAGAGAGAAGAGAGATATTTTTGTTGTGGTCTGTGTTGATTTCAAAATGAATGCAGAATGGTGTTTGAGGTGGTGGAAAGAATATATGAGTACTAGGTTGAGACAACCTTGCTAGAAAATAGCCATCTTGCCCTCTATAGCCTATCTCATCCAAATTGGGATCCTAGGAGGGGTTCGGGTTCTTCTTTTCGTGTCGGGATCACTTAAAAGCTCAAAGTTTGACGATTTACAACGTTACTAAAGTTTAATTAATATTCTCATTGCGTTTAAAATCACTTTCTCCTACTATATCTAGGTCATTTAGCGCATATTTTCTCCTTATTTACTACAAAAATTTATTTTTAGTCGTAGCAGGTCGGGTCTAGGACCGAAAACACAAATTTTTGTTTAAAACTCAAGCGAACCATTCCCACCAGTGTAAAAACATTTTAAATCCCCAAAAAGCTTTCTCAAAATCGACTTGCTCAAAATTTACACTTTAACGACCGTTACAGTCTTTTTACCGTCACGAAAATGACCGTTTTTCTAAAAACTTTCAAATCACACACCAACGATTTACGTTTTAAACCAAAGTTTTCAGAATCATGATATTATTAAATAAATAAGCTCATTACACACTTCCGAATCACTTAAACTTATTCCTAAATAAACTGTCGTGCCGGTACGCGTTGCGTGATGATTTTCAAGGATTTTTTCCACGGGAAGCTTCGCGGAATTTTATTATATAAATACAACCAAAATACTCCGAAATGGAAAGATGAATCAAAAGTGATTCTCTCCCGAAATTCAAGACTCCTCCAAAAATCCTGGTTGAACCGTAACCGTTTTATGCAAAATAGTCCACTGAAGTCAACTTTTCAGCTTTCATCAGGAAAACTGACATGGTCGAAAGGCTTCAAAATACGAAATTATAATATTTTATAATACTTAACCCTGGACAAATTACCGGTTATCACAGTCTAACCCCCTTAAGGAATTTCTCCTGGAATTATTCAACTCAAATAATCGAATCATCAATTCGACAGGATATTCCAGTCATCGACGGATCAAATTAGATCATAGGGTTCAGTCTTTTTCAAGCTAAGGTTTCTTCGATTCCTTTCTAAAGACTAAGTTTTTTTTTATCACTAATTTACACTTTCACTGGTTAATCTACGTTCATTCACAAAATCAGATAGACTTTTTCCGACTATTCCTCTGTTTCCAATTTTTTCAAACTTTGGTCACTACAGGTCAGTAGTCGGGTGTCTCGAATACGATCCGTCCTTGATGCGGACGGACTATTCTATCATATTTGGCTCACCAAATTTTTGGTTATTAAACAAAAAGGGAATAATACAGGGTGTGTGCCTACACAAATACGACTCACAACATTTACTTTTCTCTAAGAACGCTACGGTTCTTTTGCCATCACTCACTCAATATCCCCAAGTAAACCTTCTTGGTCTAAAAACTCAGGTTTTTACCTTACTCTTAAGTAGACTATTTCATTGTCTAAACCTCTCATTTATGTGTTTAAACTTTTTCCAAATCAATCCTACTCAACGAGTGCTATAAATCTAACTTCACTTAGATAGGTCAAGATACCTTTCAAAAGCTTACATAAGAAAAAGTATGACCAGGTTTCAAATTCGATTCACTACAACTCCTTCCAACTTTCCCCGTGACCATTCACGGTCTCTCACCTTCCTATTAGCCTTTCTAACGAAACGGTAAAATTGAACAACTCGAATATATTTTAAGTTTACGGAATATACCAACTAAATCGTACACTATCCCTCACAAGGAATGGGTGTCCGCCCTAACACGAGCGACTAATCGTAACACAACCGCGCACAGGTAACTGTGCTCACCAGCACTGATCTTATGCATCCAACCGATGATAATGCAAAAATACTGCTAATCACTAAAAAAATCGAACAAAATTTCCTTCACTATCATAAAAAACAATTTTAGTACAAATCATCTAACGACTAATAAGGATTTTTCATAACTATCACTACTAAAAAAACTTTTCTAGTCATAATACCGACACTAACCGACGCTACTCGGTTTAGTGATATACACAAACTACTAATCAAATCCCATACATCCGACACATCTCCTCTAGGCTCATGCCTGTTAGGAATTTTGTAATAGATAGTTACTACTAGTAGGTATGTAGTTCCTACTGGTAGAGTAAACAGTTCCTGCTGGTAGTGTAGTTCCTACTGGTAAGGATACATGTTATAGTCAGTTGCTGACAGATCAAATGTTTATTCCTGTGTTGAAACAATCATTAGTACTGGTAGTATTATGCTTTACTACGGGTTGTTAGTTAAAAGTTGTTTGTATTAGGGTATATGCATGGATATCCTAGAATGTGATAACTACTTTTTCACTTTAGCTTTTAGTTTGGGTTTCAGGTGTATTTTAAGAAAAATTACGGGATTGGATAAATGTAACTGGTTGATCGTATTGTGATAATTAAATCACTTTCATTATCAATAGAAAAGATCCATAGAGGATCGTTGTTTTTAGTAATTCTTTAACTCTGTTGTTTATATTCCGCGTAAACAATAGTTTCAAGTGTTAGAGTCTCTCTTAGAGTTGCTTGTGATTACATAAGTGCTCTACAACCTTTACAGGCTTGAAGATCTATCTAGGGCTGGACCTACAAGTGGTATCAGAGCCTGGAGAGAGCCTCTGTTAAAGAAACTTTACTTTTATTACTCATAAAAACTTCACAATGACTTCACAAAATCCATCACAAACATACCCTATGCCATCACCATCAGTATCAATTTACTTTCCCATCATACACTGAACTGTGTTCCTTTGCGTAACTTCTGAACCAGTTTTTGAGTCTCCAAATCACCCTCAAACCTCTCATTACCACCCAGTCTCAGCAACTACTAACCATTATCACACAACCATTTTTTTGTCTCAAACATAATGCCAAATTTCTCTTACTTAAAGAAGGAGAATAAGAGACGTGGGCCATGAAGAGGTGTATTGGATCATGAACAGTGATCCACAACTTGTAGGTCATTGTTATTAATGGAACAGCAGGGAAATGGACAGGATGAGATCCAATGATATATTATGATTCTTCCTCCTGTTTTATGTTGAGAACTATTGCTGTTCAAAGAGAGACATATGCATGAAACTATATTGCTTCGGTCTCTTCCTGAGGATCATATCGCTGATTTTCACCATCTAGATGATGCAAGGGATATTTGGTTGGCTGTCAAAGCCCAGTTTTGGATGTAATGGCGTGAGTCTCATAAAAATGAGGATCGTCAACTGCTAAAGCAGGATAGGCGTTTTCAGATTTAGGGTATTGAATCAGGGGTTTGCATATGGGTATGACAGGTTTCAGAAGATATTGAGTCAAAATCAATAGATGCAAGCTAAGCCAGGGACAATGAAGATTGTAAATGAAGTTTCTCAGAGCACTTCACCTTCTTTGTCAAGGTGGCCATACTCTTAAAACAAAGGGTTTGGTGGGATCTCTTGATTAGCTAAGCTTTGAGGATCTTTACAACAAGCTTAGGACTCTTGAAATTGATGTGAAGGGATGGCTCCAAGTTATGATTCAAGTGGTTACTTCATGCTCCTACCATTCAGCCTTTTTTAGTGCTGCTAAGCACTAAGTTAAAGATGTATATCCTTGAACCAATCACATTTCCAATACTTTTACTTCTGCTACATAAGTCCTTGCTTGCTGTCTTAGCTATGTGATTGTAAATGTTCTCCATTCCTTTGTGTGACAGTGTCCACAACAGCAAATCACTTATGTAAGATTTTGATCAGATTTGGGAAATTAGATTTTAGAGGAATTAGACATCAAATGGAAAATGGCAATGCTCTCTATTAGGATTAAAGATTGGAAAAGAAAAGCTGGGAAGAATGATGAAGTTTACATAACAAAGGTGCTGCACGGTTTGACATAAGGAAGAGGTCTCAAAATGTTATAAAATGCTCAGGAGTTGGGATCACCTTTGCTGGGAATGTACAGGTAAAACTTTGGATTCTAAAGCAAGGTACTCTTCATTCAAACTGAGGTGCTGGATAAGACAGAAGAACAAGGCCTTGTTGTTTTGTTGATTCAATGTTAAACTTGGTCAGATCATGAAGGTGAAGATGTGAATTGTGTGCTTAGGTTGGGATGATTACTTGGAGCTGAGGAGGATGCTGCTGGTAGTGCTACTGGTGATGCTACTGGTGATGTTGCTGATGATGTTTCTAATGCTGCTGCTGAATTTGCCCTCATGGGTATCTCTTCTCAGGTACATACTTGTCCTTTTGGGTTGTGTGAACATATTTTTTTTTGCTGAACTTAAAAAGAACTTGAAATGTTGAAGTCCAATACAAGAGTCTCCTTAATATTCAGGTTTAAGCATATAAAAGTACTTTACAAATTTAGATCAACAGAAGGAGATGGTACCAACAGTAATCAGTTAAGCATTGAAGAAAGAATTAGAATTTAACTGCTAATTTAGAAAACACAACAACATCATGCTAAAATATTAATGAGAACTGAATGAACAGGAAAACTTGAAAAAAAATAAATGATAAGGTTCAACTTGAGGAGTCTAAGGCAAGGTTTGACGAATATAGGACTCTTCCAAATAACCTGGATAACTGATCATAGTACATGTCCTCAAGATCAATTTTGGTTAGGATTTTGGAGGAAATTTTGGATAGATGAGTGTTGATTCCCTTTGGCCATAGCATCTTTGACTCAACAACCTGAAAGATGTTGCAGAGTGATACATCATCTATGAAAGGTTTGTCAAAGCTGTTGGAATGAATGCTGTCCCTCCTCCTATAACAGGACATTTTATGCCTCCTTCCAACAATCCTGACCTTGATGATACACAATTTACCTATGGTTTAAAGTCCAATAATTATTCTGAAACTAACTCTGTATCTAATGACTTTGTCTCTTGTGATAACATGACATGTCCTCAGACTCAGAGACACTGACTTTGCATTCTGTGTTTCAGTGTCAAGTCCTCAAGCTCCTAAGACAATGAAACCCTTTGCCTTTGCCCTCTTGTTCAGTTTGATACAAGGCAAGTGTCAATGACTGATGACCAACATCAAAATTCCACAATGATGATTTCTAGTTTTTCTTTTAGGTGAATGAAAACCTCCTAGGAATTTATGTAATAAGAGTGGAATAAACAGTAGGAGTCTTTGTAAACGAAAGTCTTTTGGTTCTAAGACATGTTTTGTTTGTGGTAGTAAATTTCATTTGATAAAAGATTGTGATTTTTATGAGACCAGTTGGAATATTGCATAAATAAACCTTGTGGACTATTGTTGCATATATTCCCTCATTTGTACCAAAGGCAGCATTGTTCCTTGCTTGGTCTGTAGTAGGAATAGGACCAACATCTGTTCCTGCTAGGTAGTAGGAATAGACCTACATCAGTTCCTGCTGGTAGTTGGAATCGACCAACCATCTGTTTCTGTGAGTGGTCCTATTTACTGCGAGGTTGGAAAGATCATGCTGCATTCGAATTGAACCAGACCTATCAAGTCATTATTTTCAACACTTTAGTAGGCCTGGCTATTATAACCAAATGTATATGGATGAGGGAAGATGGGGAACTGCTGTTAAGCCCTCAGCAGGTTGTTCTTGGCGATTTCATAAGGGCCTAAATATGCTATGGGGATCCAAGAACAATGGGTGGATTCCGCTTCAATCTACTTGGTTATCTATTAAATGTTACACAGGCAGGGGTCCAAGTCAGATATTGACAGGGCTCTATATTATTGTTATACTAATGTGTGTTGTATTGTGTATTATAGGAAAATCCTCATAAGATAGAGTTTAGGAATTATAGTAGTTGGTTGTTCCAGGAAAGCATGACAGGGCAATAAGAGAAATTGGATGACTTTGTGAAGATTGTAAGGAGTACTTTGTCTTTTGAGGCTGGAGATGGCAAAATTCAACTGGAAAAAAAGGCACTATAAGGACTTCCAAATTGAACTTTGAGAATGTTTATTATGTGGAGAGCTTCAAAACTTTATTTGTCTTGTTTCACAAATTTGTGATACCAAGAACAAAGTCCTTTTCACGGATAAAGAGTGTCTTGTTCTCTCTAAGGAGTTCCAACCACCTGAGAATAGTCAGGTGGTTCTCAGAGTTCCAAGAAGGAACAATCTCTACTGCTTCAATTTGTCTGACATCAAACCTGAAAGAGATGTCACCTGTTTGCTGGCCAAAGCATCCTTAGTTGAGTCTACCAAATGGCATAGAAGGATGGCTCATGTGAACTTCAAAAACATGAACAAGCTGGCAAAGCATGGATTAGTCAATGGGCTACCCTCCAAACTCTTCACAAATGAGCATAACTGTGTTGCCTGCAACAAAGGAAAGCAACACAAGCTTCTTATCAGGCCTTCACTGCATCTGTGAGCACCATTTTTGCTCTCTTAGTTAACTTCACATTGGTCCTTTTTGGTCCTATCTTCCACCAGAGAGATTGATCACAAGTACTACTCCTTGGTGGTTACAGATGACTTAGCAGGTTTTATTGGGTTTTCTTTTGGGGCTAAGATGAATCATATGTATCCTTAAGGACTTTATTACGTTTATTGAAAACCAGTTCACTAACAAGGTTAAAGCCATAAGGTGTGACAATGGGACAGAGTTTAAAAATTCTAAATTATTTAAAACTCTGGTTGGTAAAGGGATTTAGAGGGGGGTTTATAGTAATGCAGAAAACCCCACAACAAAATGGGGTTGCTGAAAGAATGAATAGAATACCTCATAGAGGCAGCTAGACCATGCTTGTGACTCTAAGTGCTACCATGTTTTGGAAGAAAGCAGTTAGTACTGCGTGTTATGTTTTTGAACAGGGTTCTATGTGGTAAAACCTTATAAGCAAGACACCTTATGAACTTAGTGTCTTGGGAAAGTGCCCAAAATCAGTCATCTTAAAACCTTTTGGGTGTCTTGTGGATCCATTTAACACCAGTGACCACTTGGGAAAATTTGAGGGAAAAGCTGATGAAGGCTTTATTGTTGGGTATGCTGCTCATAGTAAGGCTTATAGAGTCTACAATTTATCCAGCAAAAAGATAGAAGAAACACTTAATCTGAGATATCTTGAAGATAAACCTAATGTTCAGGGTTTGGGTCATGAATGGTATTTTGACCTTGACTATTTGACTGATTCTTTAGGTTATACTCGTTTCAAAACTAAACAACCTGCAGGTACCCAAGATACTAACATACATGCAGGTACACAAGAAGATTCAGATTCGGAGTGTGATGAACAAGAAATTCTTGTTCCTTCTTTTCCTTCTAACTCTTTTTCAGGTCCAAAGGTACATGAAGCTTCTGACATGGTGGAGAGCAGTTCAGATTATGCAGAGGAACTTGCTAGACTTCAAAGACAAGCATTTGAAGCCAATGCTACAGCTGAGAAGCATCTAAGTCAAGCTGATCTTGCAGCCAGTAGGAATAGAGTTCCTACTGGTAAGGTTGTTACTACTGCTGGTGTCTCTGATGGTTCTACTGAATCCTCTACTCCTGATTTTACACCTGTTCATCCTGCTGCCACATCACTTCCTCCTGGTCTTTCATTGGGCTCAAGTGAACATTCTTCAAGATATCCTTCTCCTTCTGACCTTGCAAATTCCATGTCCTCATCTTCAGAAATGGAGGATATACACCACCATTCTGACACTGGCATTTTCTCCTCCTCTTCATATGATGATGATTTTGGTGGTACTGTCACCAACTTAGCACCAAGTGTAGTTGTTGATTCTGTTCCTACTAAGAGGGTGAACACTATTCATCCTCAATCACAGATACTTGGGGATCTCACTTCACCTGTTCAGACAAGAGGTACATTGAAGAAGTCTAAATTTGGTGCAAGTGCTTTTGTTAGCTATGTTCATGATCAACAAAGGAACAATCACACAGACTATTTACATTGTCTGTTTGCTTGTTTTCTATCACAACTTGAACCAAGCAGTGTTACTCAAGCACTTAATGATCCTGCTTGGGTTGAAGCTATGCAAGAGGAGATGCAACAGTTTATTAATCAGAAAGTATGGCAGCTTGTCCCTCTACCAGATGGGAAAATTGCTATTGGGACAAAATGGATTCTGAAGAACAAAAGAGATGCCAGAGGAATAGTAGTAAGGAATAAAGCCAGATTGGTGGCTCAAGGTCATAGGCAAGAGGAGGGCATTGACTATGATGAGGTATTTGCTCCAGTTGCTAGAATTGAAGCTATTAGACTATTCTTAGCATTTGCCTCATATATGGGTTTTATGGTATATCAAATGGATGTGAAGAGTGCCTTCCTTTATGGGGAAATTGACGAAGAAGTTTATGTTACTCAACCTAAGGGATTTGAAGATCCTCATTTCCCTAAGCATGTTTACAAAGTTGTGAAAGCTTTGTATGGTCTTCATCAAGCACCAAGGGCCTGGTATGCAAGATTGTCTACTTTTCTGTTAAAGCATAATTACAGAAGAGGTACAATAGACAAAACTCTCTTTATTAAGAAGAATTCCAGGGATATAATTCTAGTACAGGTCTATGTGGATGACATTATTTTTGGGTCTACAAAGAAGGCCTGGTGTGATGAATTTGAGGTGTTGATGAAAGGAGAATTTGAGATGAGTGCTATGGGTGAGTTAACATTTTTCTTAGGATTGCAAGTTAAGCAGAAGCCTGATGGGATCTTTATCAGCCAAGACAAGTATGTCCAGGACATGCTTAAGAAATTTGATATGGAAAGTGTGAGAACTGCAACAACACCCTATGAAGCTTCAAAGCCTAAATCCAAGGATGAACCTGATGATGCTGTTAATGTTCATTTATACAGATCCATGATAGGTTCCCTCATGTATTTGACAGCTTCAAGGCCTGATATTATGTTTGCAGTGAGTGCTTGTTCTAGACACCAGGTTACACCTTTGACTTCCAATTTGAATGCAGTCAAGAAGATCTTTAAGTATCTTAAAGGCCAACCAAAACTAGGTCTATGGTACCCAAGAGATTCTCCTTTTGTGTTGGAAGCATATAGTGACAGTGACTATGCTGGTTCACATGGTGATAGAAAATCCACAACTGGTGGATGTCAGTTCCTGGGTAGAAGGTTGATCTCATGGCAGTGTAAAAAGCAAACCATTGTGGCTACTTCTTCAACTGAAGCAGAATATGTTGCAGCTGCTAACTGTTGTGGTCAGGTACTTTGGATTCAAAATCAAATGCTTGATTATGGGTTCAATTTTATGAACACAAATTTTTTTATTGATAATCAGAGTACCATCTGCATTGTTAAAAACCCAGTTTTTCACCAAAGAACAAAGCACATAGAAATTAGGCACCATTTTATTAGAGATGCAAATGAGAAAAATCTTATTCAGGTGCTTAAGATTCACACAGATGAAAATGTGGCTGATTTATTGACCAAAGCCTTTGATGGACCAAGATTCAATTATTTGGTGGTCCACATTGGGATGCTCAATCCCTAAGTGCTAGGCTTGAGGGGAGGATTTGAGTCCAAGGGGAGGACTGTTGTTGTAAAATTTTCTAAATAGTTGGTTTTTCGTTTGTTTTACCACTTAGTTTTTATTGTTACAATATTTTTCTTCTGGTAGTTTTCTTTTTTTTCTACTGATAGTTTTAGTTATTACCCCTGGTATGTAGGTAGTTAATTTTTCCTTTTCATTGTATATGTTTTGTGTGTTTTGGTCTAACCTTTTGCAGATGCATCATTCATGAGGGTAGTTTAGCACTTTTCAAGTGTTATTCAAATTTTGGTACAACCTGTTTTATGTGATCAAATTTGGGAACATGGTTTTCTGGCACAATTTTTCAAGGACATATTTTTGGTGCAACACCCTATGGTTCTCAATTGCCAGGCCTTTAAGGCTAGAATTAATTAAATTTTGGTTCTCAATTACCAGGCCTATCAGGCTAGAATTAATTGAGATATGGTTTCAATTCCCAGGTCTTTTGACCAGAATGAATTGATATAGCTTTAATGGTTTGCTTCAAATCATAGGGTCACTCAACTGACTGATGTTTCAAGTACCAATAAGTTGAGATGGTTTGCAATCCACCATGGGAGTAACCCTTTCTGGGTCCCAAGGATTGTCTAGCCCACAAGCAAACGGCTATGTGGTAAAGGCTTATAAAATCCGTTTATGGCTGTGATGATTTGCCAAAAATCATTAGGGTATTCCAATTCACCAATGATTCATGTTCTAAGAATTGGACTGGTTATTAATTCACCAGGGTGATGTCATGATTCCACCAAAGAGTTAGCTAGCCCAAGAGTTAATGGCTACTTGGTAAAGGCTACATCAAATCCATTAATTTTCTATGATTCACCTCTCCCCGGAGTTAACACACCATGGGATGTGATGAGAATAGTATGTAACCCTGAATTGATGGTTTTCATGTTGCTGATTCAGAGTTTATGAAGGTTGCTGCTTTTGGTGTTCATGCTGTCAATTTCCTTATGTTGCTGCAAAGACTTTCACCTGCTATAATCAGATTTCTGATTCAAGAAGTATGGAGTTGGTTTCAAGATGTTGCTGTTCAATCCTCTGGAGTTTTCAAAGAAAGATCTATCTAGAAACTTGAAGTTAACTGTGTCAAATTCAAGTTTAGGGGAGGATTGTTAGGAATATTGTAATAGATAGTTACTACTAGTAGGTATGTAGTTCCTACTGGTAGAGTAAAAGTTCCTGCTGGTAGGTATGTAGTTCCTACTGGTAAGGATAATGTTATAGTTAGTGCTGGCAGATCAAAAGTTATTCCTGCTGGTAGAACAATATTAGTCCTGGTAGTATTATGCTTACTCCGAGTTGATAGTATAGTTAGTTAGTGATAAGGATATGCATGAGATATCCTAGAAAGTGATAATACTTATCTCTTTAGCGAGTCTTAGGTAACAGGTTGTTAGGGTTTCATGGGTATTTAAGAAACCTACGGTCATAGATGAAGGAGACGATCGGAAAAACACTTTTATTGTTAATAGAAAAGATCCATAGAGGATCATTGTTTGAGTAATTCTTCTTCTTTAACTCTGTTGTTTATATTCCGCGTAAACAATAGTTTAATTTGTTAGAGTCTCTCTTAGAGTTGCTTGTGATTACATAAGTACTCTACAACCTTAACAGGCTTGAAGATCTATCTAGGGCTGGACCTACAAGTGGTATCAGAGCCTGGTTAGAGAGCCTCTGTTAAAGAAAGTTTACTATTCTCACTCATAAAACTTCACAATGACTTCACCAATTCCTTCACCAACATTCTCTATGCCATCACCATCACAAACATTCTCTTTCCCATCAACATCTGAACCTGTGTTCTTTGTGTCAACCTCTGAACCAGCAATTTCCCTCTCACACACAGAGAGGGTGTGGTTTCATTTAATCTAATTCACTATTCTTTTTCTATTCTAAGAAAAACTTCAAACTTCACTTTCTCTCTCTAAGTTCTAGCCGAAATCTTCTAATGTTGTTTGAGATTAATCTTCTTATAGATGCCTTGCGCGTACATAGGTTGGTCAAGTTTACAGATCTAAATAAACTTAACTTTGCGGTCATCCGTGTGTTGTTTCGGACCCTATCTCAGGCATCATAATGAATACAGTGCTTTTAGACGCTTTTCTCGAAGCCAGTGATGTTTAAATCCACCAAATGTTGGATGTTGAATTGCGAGAGCAACAACAAATTTGCTTGCAGACACATTGTGTCTTTTTGTCACTTCAGTACATTCTGTTTAAAGCGCATCTTGGCGGGGCGAATTTTTTATATTTGTTATTAATGGTGTATATCCTTTTTGATGAAAAGGTGGTAAGTAGAGGAAGACATGACTCTTTGATAGTTACCTTCGGAAGGGCGATCACTTATTGTTTTTACATGCCAGTCACGGGGCTAAATTTATAACTTTAATGAGTTTTTGGTTTTCATTATGGACGATTCGGGTATTTCTAGGAAAGTCATTTTTTACTGCAATTAGGGGATATTATGGTGTTGCGGTTTGTTGTTGTTTCTTGGTTTTACGTGGTGGTACTAAGATTATTAGGTTATCATAAGTTTATTTTACGTCTCGCCGAAAAGTGCTTTGTGATGTACTGATGATTCTTGAGTAGCCTATGAGCGTTAAGAGCATTACTATGCTGCTGTTGTGATGCGCAAACTAGGCTGCTAGAGAATAAAAATATGCAAAAGTTTTAGCATCATTTGACCCCTCACTACTCAGTTAAAATTAATTGCTCACATACTCCCAGCTTACGCTTAATCACCCCCAAAACCTGTTTTGAAGATTTAATATGAAAAGCCATCAGGTTAGTTTACTATGACTTTAATAGTTTGCATGTCGCCAAGGGACTTAAGATATTGTATATCAGAACCAATAAGGAGTATTCGTTAAGGGTGAATCTGACGTATTGATAGAAAGTATGGTAGTCTACATGGATACGGGCCGTATCCGTGGGGATGTATACGAAATCTGTTAAGGTCAAACATATGAAAAAAAATGTAGTAGAAAAATATAATTGTGGACAAAATATAAGAAAAGTAAGACTTAATGGACCTATTGTGTCATTTAGAATAAATGTGCTAACTAACTAGTAATAGAAATTCCTTGGAGGTTTTAAATTATTTTAGTATAGTTGTGTGGTGTCTGGTGTATGTCGACCAAGAAAGGAAAAAGGACGGGAATCAAGACAATAACGCTTGATTCATGGATGGTGCTTTAAGAGTTCCATTTAAAGAGATAAGCCTAGCTAATCAATTCCCTAAAGTAAACCTCTAATTATGAGTTAATTTGGAAGATTAAGGGTTAGGGTTCATTAGCCAAATTAGAGGATTTTGTGTAATTGCTATTTCTAAAATAAGTATTAAGGTGTTTTTGAATGTGAGTTAGGTATTTAATGATTTAAGTAAATTGGTGATTTTGGTTATGATCAAGGAAATTTATCGCGAGAACATGTGATATTGGAGCTAATTGATAAGTATGTGATGTTGCGGTAGTTGTTGGACTTCTACAAGACGTTTTTACAACTCTCTAGGCAGTGCACCTGTAATCGTTGTAACGTAGTATAGGCAAGTGATATACGTAAAACGCGTGTCGTAGTATATAATAGTATTTCCAGTTAGATATAAATAATCACTTCGAGAACAAGTAAAAATCTAATCTTCGAGTAAAGTTATATCTCCAAGTTTTGTGACTTGTCGGAAATCCCCGACGAGAATTGAACTGGGACTTCACGGTTTTATGTTTCTTATTGGATGCTTGAATCTTTTGTTATCGGTTTTTAGTTATTACTAATGATATATAAAACAATAATTAAAACTAAGCTAAAAATCTAAAACTATGTAAAATTATTAAAAACGAATATGCTTGTCAAGCGAGGCAAAAAGATCATTAAGTGTGAAAGAAAGAGATACTAAAAAATTAGTACCCGTTAAAAAAAGTGTTTTCGCACAACGTTGGTTGTTATTGAAAACAATCCTTTATTTTGGTACAAATTACTCAATTTAATGATGACGAATTAATACCCGTAAAAACATTATTTTCCCACAACGTTGGTTTATTTTGAAAACAATATCTTATATAAGTATTAATTACTAGATTTGATGTTTGGCTATTTCTCCGGCTTTTGCCCTTCGAAATAATCAAATAAGAAATCTAAATAATCCGAAGATTATTAATCAACAAGTCTCTTTTTAATCCACACTTAACTCACTTATCGCAACTTACTAAACAAGCATATAAGAATCTACTCGCTAAACATGGCAACTAATCTAACATTAACAATAATAACAAACATAATAATCTAATTAAGCTAACACTACTAAATAAAGAGAAAGGAAGAAAAATAGAACCCGATCGAAACAATGAAGACGAAATAAACCATCCAATCTCATAAACTAAAATAATATATAAGTTTATTTCTTTTTAGTTTTTATTTCACTAACTAGTTAATAAAGTGTAAACTTTATATACTAATTAATCTTATAAAAGCTAAAAAGCTCTAAACTTAAGGTAAAATCTAGCTTATAAGACTCTTAAGCTTCACGCCTCATGAGTTGAGTGGTTGCTACATGATTCGGGGGCAACCCGGAATTGGGGAAGGAATGGAGTCTTGATGATCTCTACAACAACATGAAGGTGTTTATGAGCATGGAATTGATAGGGTGGTTGTTTCAAAATTCAAGCTCACAAATATTCGCTTTCTTGTCCAACTGAAGTCAAAGGCTGGTCTTTTAAAACAAAGTATGCTGATCTAGCAAATATCCCAAAGGATATATCAGGCTCCTCAAGCAAGGTGCAAAATGCTCCTAACTGTGCTTCCTCCTCAGATAGTAAAATCATTGCTCCTTCTTTGTCAACAAAGCATCTTATGCCTCCAACTTCATGATGATGAAGACCTGCTGCAAAATGATGAGGATGCTTATGGGAAGAAATTGACATTCGTTGGCAGGTGGGGTGGCTATGATAACAGCAAGGGATAAGGAAGTTTATGAGATAAACCAGGAAGACCCATTGACCTAAAGCCAAAGAATGGTGATCACTTTTGAACAAGTCAAAGATTGAATGCTTTTAATTGGCAAAAGTTGGTCTTTTTGCTAGGGAGTGCAGATTTGCCAAGTATCAGGAAAACAGAGCAAATGGTCATCAGGAAAAGAAGATTGTGGCCATTGAAGATTAAACTCAAAGCCCTTGGTGGCAAACAGAATCAATGAAGAAATTGGACTAAGACCAAGGAATTGTGCTGAACCAGTGACATTTGCTATGATGGCACTGACTGAACTTGAAGGAGATGATTGGAGCATGGAGATTGATGCAGAACATGTGCACTTTGGACAAGATGGACTTGGTGATTTTGACTGGAGCAACAAAGTGTTATACACCAGGTCTTTAGGCCTTGAGCGGCGTGCGTGGATCTCATATGTGCTCTGCCTACAAAAACATAGAGGTCGCTTACTTTTCCAAAAAGTAGTAAAATCTTTAAAAAAGTTGGTGAAAAACTATCAAACTAAAAGAGACAATTTTCAAAGGCTAGGAACTGACAATTTTTAGGATATCAAATGAGCATAGAGTCATTAGAAGTCATACTTTAAAAACCAATGAAATGAATGACACTATGCATGGGGTGATAAAATATGAACAGATGGAATATGACTAAAGTTGAGGGATTTAAACTAGAGAAAAACAAGGAACTAGATCAAGTCTTAAAAGAAAGAGATGATTTCACGGGTAACAACTTGAAATGGACAAATGTTTGATACCATCTCAAAATGCAAGGTCCTAAAACAAACTAAGACTATTTGTATGATTTCATGGCATAGATTTGGGCGTTGAATCTAGTAGTTAGTGAGAATAGTTGACATTTCATCTGGGAATACAATTGCGACTGGATCTTTTGTCATCCAAATTTCAAAAGGCAAAAGGATTCCATGCAGTACCTCCACCTACAGGTACTGTCATACCACCTAGGGATGTCTCTTTTACAGGGATAGATGAACTAGCTATTAGGAATAAGGTCATTAATCAAGAGAAAACAAGTCAATAGTCAAACCAGAGATTGATATGAAAATAAAGTCTAATATTGAGATTGGGTTGATAGTGATGATGAGAGACTAATTTAAAACTTTTCAAAAAAAATTCAGAAACTTGTTGAACTCAGAATAGGTGGTATACATCTTTTGAAAACAGGTCTCCTAACAGTCAAACCAGTGTTGGTCAAGGATCTAGGAAAAAGGGACTTGGGCACAAAAGGGGTAAAACATGTTTTGTATGTTACAGTCCTGATCACCTAATCAAGGATGTTGACCTTAATCGATAAGAACTTCAAACAAACCAAACCCATCAACCTAAGGGAATGCAGGGTTCAAGGACACAAGACCAGTCTGGTTGGAACAACTTAATAGGGTGAACCATAAAACTTTCTAAGGAAACTCTAGGTACCTCACAAAAGATGTCTTTTATCCTGATTAGCAGTACTTACAATGGACTAGGGTTAAAAAGTACTGCCAGACCAAAAACATAACATAAACTTACCTTTAAAAAGGAAAATACAGATTATGTGTTTTTATCAACGGTATGCTCGAATTAGAGTACCACAAGCCTAGTAACTTTCTCAAAGTACTGGTAGACCTTTTTATCCAAAGAGATGGATAATGATGAGACCTAGGACCTCAGGTTTTTTAACATCACTAAGGTCTTCTACCACAGGACCTCCTCATAGACGAACAAAAAGAACTAAAAGAAAATTATGAAATCTATCTGGGTTAAGATAGAAAGTTCCTGTTGGATCACAAGCAAGTACTTCAAAAATTGTAAAGTGTCAAGGGAGTGCCTTGATAAAACCAACACATACATGGAGACAAAAGGGCTTATCTAGATTCTGTTAAATAGGGATAATGGTTCTTTCACACTCAAAGCAATTTGATATGTAAACTCCATTAGGGGTATCCAAGTCAGTTATGGAATTGGGGTCCTAAAAGAGTCTAATTCTTTAAATTGTTTGTACAGGGCAATCCAGAAGAAGATCTCAAAGATTATGCTATAATTGATAGTGGTTGCTCTGGAAGTATGACAGGATGAACAAGGATAGCTGTCTGATTTAAAGAATTCAAAAGGTGGTTATGTGTGGCTTTTGGAATGAGTCTTATGGGGAAGAAATCACGGGAAAAGGAACCATCAAGACATCA
Organism: Tanacetum coccineum; assembly: GCA_026074375.1. Classification (NCBI taxonomy): domain Eukaryota; kingdom Viridiplantae; phylum Streptophyta; class Magnoliopsida; order Asterales; family Asteraceae; genus Tanacetum; species Tanacetum coccineum. Next base: position 29,217 of record BQNB010039605.1, read on the forward strand.
TGCATAGACTTTGAGAAAGTCAGCTATGTGGAGGAGCTTAAGTTCAATCTCCTTTCTGTTTCTTAAATCTGTGATAAGAAGCATAATGTTCTCTTCACTGACAAGGAGTGTCTTATCTTATCTCCAAAGTTTAAATTCGTTGATGAAGATCTGGTGATACTTAGAGCTCCTAGAAAGAATGATGTATACAGTCTGGATCTAAAGAATATCATTCCTTAGGAGGAGTAACTTGTTTGTTGCAAAGCGCAACAAAGGATGAAGCATTGTCTTATGGCACAATAGATGAGGCGGCATGTCAATTCAAGAATATTAACCAAGTTGGTTTAAAGGCAACATGGTGTAGGTTTACCTTCCAAGATATTTAAGCTTGATCATTCATGTCTGGCATGTAAAAAGGTGTAAAAAGCACTGGCTTTCTTGCCAGAAGATTTGAAGAAAGAACTGTCAGAAGAACCTTCTAGAACTGCTCCATATGGATTTATTTAGACCTGTTTCAGTAGAGAGTATAAATAGGAAAAAGTACTGTTTGGTGGTCACTGATGACTGTAGTAAATTCAGTTGGGTGTTTTTCTTGGCTTACAAGGATGAGACATATGATATGCTTCATGATCTGATTGTGGGTTAGAAAACAAGCTAGACTTAAAAGTGAAAGTCCATCTGGTTTTCTCATGGTGATCAGGAACAGAGTTAAGAATCATTTAATGAATGGAGTTTTGTGACAAGAAAGGAATCATGAGAGTAAATATAGTTATTGCAGGGTCTCCACAGCAAAATGGGTGTCGTAGAAAGAAAGAATATGACCTCATTGAACTGCTAAGAACACTATGTTAGCAGGACTATCTTTTACTATTCATTCTTGGGCTTGAAGCAGTCAATATGCTTGTTATGTGGCTTAATAGGAGTTTTGGGACTAAAACCTCCAGATGAAGACTCTTATGAATTTTTAATGGGAAGATCTCCTAAACATCAGTTTCATGAGGACCTTTTGGAAGTCTCTGACTATAATTAATACCCTAGATCAATTGGGAAAGTTTGATGGCAAGTCAGAAGAAGGCTATCTGTTGGGATACTCTATAAGCAGCAAAGGTTTTAGAGTCTATAACAGGGTAACAAGAAAAGTTCAAGACTATCTTCATGTAGACTTTCTTGAGAATTAGGAGAATCAAAAAGGAAAGGTCCTGATAGGGGGTTTGATCTTGAAATTTCTAACTCATCCAATGAATTTACATTCTGTAAGGAAAGGAAAAACTATGCTGTTCAGGAGGAACAAGAACAAACTTATGATGGATGTTGAAGATTTTGAATGACCAGCAGTTTATAGTTTGTTCATAAGTCCAAGCATTGCTTTGCCAAGTCAGAATAAGCATTAAGAGGAACGTACTGCTGAACAAAGAAGTTCCATTGTCACTGCGGCGAAGATCTACATGATGAGCTTGTAAGTTTGATGCATCACGAATCTATTGCTAAATTCATATCGATGCTCAAAGCATACAATTATACAAAATGCTTTTGATGAGGAAATGAGCGAGAATAGCTCTTTAAAAGGGGAAAAAAGAAGAAAGTGAAAAACAGTACTTTAACTCTAAGTACTGCTAACACACCTTCTCAAAGTACTGGTAATACTCCTACAGATTCTGATGATGATGTTCCAAAAGATGGTGTTTTCTCTACAAACTCTTTTGATGCTGAAAATACAGACAATGAGGAAGATGGAGTGCCTGATTACAACAACATGGATCACACCATTGATGTCAACTCTACTCCTACACTTAGAATTCATAAGAATCATCCTCAGAGTCAGATTATTGGCAAAAGTACTGATGGGGTTCTAACAAGAAGAAAGCTTAAAGAAAGTGCTTCTGCCCAACATCAAGCATTGCTGTCCTTTATATACAAGCAAAACAGAACTAACCACAAAGATCACCAGACATGCTTGTTTGCTTTTGTTTCTTATCTCAAGAGGAACCCAAGAAAGTCTCTCAAGCTTTAGCAGATGAAAGTTGGATTGAAGCGATGCAAGAAGAACTACTTCAATTCAAGCTACAAAATGTATGGGTATTATGTGACTTACCAGATGGCAAGAGAGTGATTGGAACTAAATGGGTTTTTCGAAACAAGAGGGATGAACGGGGGCTATTTATCAAGAAAAAATAAAGCAAGACTAGTTTGCACAAGGGTACAGAAAAGAGGAAGGTGTGGATTTTATGATGAAGTTATTTGCAACCAGTTGCCAGATTGAGCAATCAGATCTTTTTGGCTATTTGCATCTTTCATGGGCTTTAATTGTCTATAAGATGCGATGTCAAAAGTGATTTTTTTATATGGCAACATCACAGAAGAGGTGTATGTAAAACAGCCTCCAGGTTTTGAAGATCCTGCTCATCCAAACAAAGTCTATAGAGTAGTCAAGGCACTTTATGGCTCTACATCAAGCCCCTAGGCATGGTCATGATGAAGACTTTCACTTTTCTGTTGAAAACAATGGTATAGGGAAGGGGTCTATTGATAAAACTCTGTTTATTATGAACGATAGAAGAATATCATGATGGTACAGGTTTATGTTGATGTTTTCATTTTTGGATCTACAAGCCTTCTATGGGTGAGAATTTTGAAGATCTTATGCAAAAAGGAATTCAAGATGTGTTCATGGGTGAAACTCACTTTCTTTTTGGGGCTTCGAGTCATAGCAATAATATGCTGGTATTTTTCTATAGTCAAGACAATATGTGAAAGGCATTCCTCAACTTATTTGACTTTAGAACATTTAAGCCGCATCTACCCCAATTGAAGCTCATAATTCTCTAGGAAAAGGTGAAAGGAGGGTGAAGATGTTGTTTTTTTTTGTACATCTTTACAGGTCTATGATTGGGTATCTCATTTTGTACTTAAATGATTCAAGAACAGACATAATGTTTGATGTTGGTCTGTGTGCATTGGTTTCAAGTCACTCCTAAGGTCTCTCACATGCATTTTTGTTTAAAAAGGATTTTTTGGTACCTAAAACATCAAACCAAAATTTGGTTTATGTATCCCTAAGGATTCTCCTTTTCATTTAGAAGCTTTTTTAGATGGGACTAGATGGGGGACAATCATGTAGACGATCAACTTCAGGAGGATGTCACATTTTCTTGGAAGAAGACTTGGTCTCTTGGCAATGCAAGAAACAACATTTATGCTATATCATCTACAGAGGCAGAATTATATGTTAGCTGCTACAGTTGTTGTGCTTAGGTACTTTGGATGCAAAATTCAATGCTAGTTTATGGATTTAACTTTCATGAACACTGAAATCATTTTTGATATATGAATTGTACATATGCATGGTGAAGAATCATGTTCTTCCTAAAGGAATAAGCCATATTTAGATGGACTCACTTTATCCCTGAGATTGTTAGAGCAGTGCTCATTATTGTGGCTCAAGGTTAATACTGTTGACAATGTAGCAGGACTTAATCACCAAAGGCTTTGACTTGGCAAGATTTAACTTTGGTGGTAACATTGGTAGATGAATCCTATAGCTACATTTGAGGGGAGTGACTTCATGTAAAGTACCTGGCATTCAAGTGATGTACTGTTCTGGTTAGAAAGAATCTTTGGATGCTTTTATTTTAAGGGAGGATATGCATGGATATATCAAGGTTTTTAAGATTTGATGAGATATTTTGAAAAATTGCAGGGTTGTGATTGACAAATTTGAGTTGAACAGCTTTTTCAGTTGAAAGTACTGCTTAGCCAACTCAAAGTACTGCTCGTCTTAGAAATTATGCTTAGACAACTAGATTCTGTTTCTACACGTTCGTTCTGGTCAAACTAAAACGTACGTTTTGAGATAAAAAACGATAATTTACACGTACTTTCTTTGTTAACCGACGCAACCTATAAATGCTCAACTGAATTGCATTTTTCTCTCATTTCATTACTTTTTATTCACAAATTTTTAATACAACCTCCGGACGCACAAACATGTTCACATATCAAATGGCAATATTCGCACCTGGTAAAAAGCATAATATGATTGCTTGTGTGGGAAGACTGCAGAATAATGCTGATTTTATAAATCTTGATTTATCTCACTGGATGGCTCAATTAACTATTCATTTGTTAGTATGATCCTGAATCTCATGGTCCGTGGCTTCAACTAAATTTTGGGCCTACAGCTCTTCTTAAGAGTCATGTAATTTGAAGTTGCTTTTATTCACGCTAATGGTAGCTGAAAAAGGAATTGTGATTTTAGAGGTAACCATTCGGGTATGATCTTACTATTCGATGTTGCTGATTGGTGTTGACTCTTTTTTCAAGCCAGTTATTTAGACTCCTGAGAGCTTAGGATATGGGGTAAATTTGCACAAACTTACTTTTTCCTAAACTCTATTTAGCCCTCAGTTTTGGATGTATTTGGTTCATGTCTTACTTCACTGTCTTAGTCCCTAAGAGTACATCATGGGAACAATTTGGGACTAAATGCTTCAGCTTGGTTGGATTAGCAACAAACCAAAAGTTCAATGTGCTTTGCATGATTCGTGAAATGGATTGCTAGGACATATTGCAAATGGTAAACCCTTTTTCATGTATCTTAGTATTCATTCAACTGTTTTTGGACAAACAAATTAAGAGGGAAGGGTTAAAAACCAGACCTCAGAATTTTCTACCATCAGTTACTCTTCCATCTAAGGTCTTTACTTTTTGATGTAAGCATAGTCCTAAGTTCTCATGTGGATTACTCCTTTGACTCCACTATGTTCGAAGTCATAACAGCCATTAGCAACAGAGGTACAGCACATAGTACTAGTCTCATTCTAGGGCTGCTAGTTCTCCAAGGGATGCTAAAGGTACCCCTACTCAAAGTGCTGCTCAAGTCTAGTATTTCTCAAGGGATTGCTGAAGCACAAGGTATGCTGTTTACAAGGGTACTGCTGAAGTACAAGGGTACCTGCTGACTACCAATAGGTTTACGCTGAAGCTCAAGGTTACTGATTGTTTTCCATCAATCTCTAATGATTATACTCCCACTGATGAGTCTCAACATCGGATGTAGATGAGGGACTTTTGGTATCTTTTATGCTTAATCAGGAAGTTAGGAGGTCAAGAAGCAAACTATTTCTCAAGCCAACAGATTATCAAGCTCAAGGCCAATGTAAGAAACTGTCAAAAGGGGTACAGCCACACTGTGGTCCTCCGAACATCACGCTCTAGGATATGTATTATCCTTTGACACGGTTGTAAAGCCCATTAGGGTTTCCTTAGTGTATAAGAGGAACCCTAAGGCACAATGTTAACAACAACGAATTGAGAAATATCAATAAAAGCATAGAGCTTTATAGTAAATTAATATTGTCATTTCTTCTGTACTCTTGTGTTAAGATTCCGCATTAACACTTGATTTTCATAGTTAGTGTCTCTCATATAGTTGATTTGGATTTATCCAAGTTATCTATTGTCTTACGAAAGGCTAATCAGATCCTAAACCAAGGACCTACAATTGGTAACCCTGCAATTTTTGGGCAAATGTCCAACCCTGTTGCACTTCCCACATCTTACAGTGCAAGGGCCTACATGATGAAGCTTACACTTGTTGCAGAGAGGCAAGATACCTTCGTATTTCTTCTCCTCATTGTTACCCGCCACATAAGCTCTAGCAACATTCTGTCCCCCAGTATTCTGTCATTTATGGGGTGGTTGTTGCCCATGGTTGTTTCCATAGTTGTTATCCAATCTTCTCTTGTTCTCTGCATTTCTCACAGCATAACCCTTTAACTTTTGATCCATCAAGTTGTTGGCAATTCTAACAGCATCTTGTAGTCTTGTAGGTTCTGCAGCAATCACATTTCCTTGGATGTTATCGGGAAGACCTCCAATGAATTTCTCTACCCGATCTTCCTCCTTGGGAACCATTTTAGTGCACATCATGGTGAGTTCCTGGAACCTCTGAGTTTAACTAGCAATGTCATTGTTTTTCACCGACAGATTCCACAACTCGGTTTCCATCTTTTGGATCTCATTTCTCGGGCAATACACTTTGGTCATCAGTTTCATCAGCTCTCTCCAGGACAAAGCGTATGCAGCATCAGTTCTGATGGTTCTCTTGTGAGAGTTACACCAGGTTAGTGCACTGTCGAGTAAGGTACAAGTTGCATACTTCACTTGATATTTCTCCGGACAATTGCTGATGTGAAACACAGTCTCCATCTTCTCACTCCACCTTATCAGCCCAACCACTCCTTCGGTTCCTTTAAAACTTGTTGGTTGACACTTCATGAAGTCCTGGTAAGTACATTCACGAGCAACCAACCTATCGCCTCTTCCATTCCCATTGTGGTTCTCATTTCTGTCACCGTTGTCACCTCCATGGTTTCCATTTCCATCTCCATTTCCATTACCATTTCCATTGTCATCACCATTACCATTTCCATTGTCACCACCATTACCATTCCCATTACCATTTCCATTGTCATCACCATTACCATTTCCATTACCATTCCCATTACCATTTCCATTGTTGTTCCCAAGTGCAAGATTTTGGTTAACCTGATGAGCTTCTAGAGCTGCGTTCACACGTTGATTGATCATTTCTTCAATTGCGGCGTGGGTCATTCCAGAACGAGTGTTTGTTCATTGGTTCTACATCACATGACACAACTCTTAGTGAGATTTTTGAAACGAATAGACAACATCCGGTAATGATAATTTAATACAATGATATGAAGGAAATTTTATTGTAAACACAGTTTGCCAAGTAGAATAAAATAATTCAATATTTATTAATAAGCGTGAGATTCCAATAACAAGCTTTTCATTTCATAATATAAAGCATAATTTCGATTACAACACAAATCCATAATGGTTCATGATTCACAATTATGTACTGCTAATACCTAGACCTATCCATTGGTCTAAGTCCTAACTGTGATCAGTGATGCAATCTAGACTATGGACGATAGACCGAAACGCCTCCCATGATATGACTACCAACTCAAGTCTCCCTCGAGCATCATTTCACGATCCATACGAACCTGACGTAACTCCTCCTGTGCGAAACGTGACATATGAAGACGAAGGCTACTCACACGATCCCTCTCAATATCCAACATAGCACGAATCTTGAGGTTCTCCAACCTCAAACTATAGATCGCCTCAGCCATCCTAGCCCTGTCTCCACTAGCTATCAACTGATCGGCCTCCAACCGTCCCTGAGCAGTCTCGATCCCAACGATCCTATCAATGCCATCCCTAGTAACAGGCAAGTCAGGAGAACCCTCTCCAGCTGGCTCTACAATCTCCTCCTCAACTAACGGTGCAGTCATAGGGTCGATACCTGCCTCAGCCGTATCTCTAGTGCTGGCGTCAGCCTCATACTCCTCTGTGTCATCTGTGGCATCTCTATGGTCAATCCCAACACGATCTCCAACCACATCCCCATCACCAATACCTAACATCCAAGCTACCACAGTTCTGTAGGGCCAACCTCGGCGTCCTCCTCTAAGCTAGCCTCTGATGAATATGAATCTCTGAACCTCTTACGAGGGGGGGTAAGTGATCAGCCGGGTAGGAGCTATTGATCCCGTAACGGCATGGATAATGTTACTGATATCAAACCGGTGATCTACATCTCTTACGAGATGGTCCTGCAGAATGTGGAGATGAATGCATGGGTCTCTCTGATGAATCTCCTGATGATGACTCTGATGTAGTCGGTGGATACAAAGTAGATAGCGGAGCAGCACACCAACGACGGTATGCCTCACTATGTCGTGGTGCTCTCCTCGGAGGGTAACGAAAAAATCCTTAGGTGATGCATCTTAGTCGAAGATCCCGTATGAGCCTTGATCTGGCGCATCCTACCCAAAGAATGAACTGGCGAAGAATCCGAAGATGAACTGGAAGAAGGTGAGTGATGATCTGGAGAGCGAGGTGATGCATGCCTCGATGCTAATCTGCGAGCTGGCAAAGGTCTAACTCTCTTCCTTGCAGTCAACAACTTACGCGGCCCGTTGGGATGGGTGCGGTAAGGTCGACCAAAAGGAATAGCCTCCCCGGGTCGGATAAGAGTCGCTGATCGTCGACGAATCCCGGGAGGGGCAGTAACAGGAGCAATAGGAAACTCATGTGATGATGATGTACGTGCTGTTACCCTGCTCCTCCAACGAGCAACGATAGCAACATAAGGGTCTTGTGATGGTGGTCCATCAGAAGAACCAGGAGCCTCAGAAGAATCGGTGCACATGAATGGTGAAATAGCTGGTAGCGGGGAAATGTGCTCCGGTGAAGACACCTCATCAGGTGTATCAGAATCGGAACCCGTATAAGGAACCAAGCCACACAATCCAGTGGGTGAAGCGACAAGAGTCGTCTCAACCACAGGAGCGGCAGAAGAAATAGCTGGAGCAATGGTAGAAGTCTCTGGAGCAATCACTGAAGTAGAAGGAATAACAGTAGGGATATCACCAAAGAGAATTTTTAAAAAACCCCCCGAGAGGGCGGTGATCCCACACTCTCATCCCCCCACCACCCCGCCCCACCCACCTCCAGCCACCCCCCCGACCCCCCCACCCCCCTCCTCCCCCCCCCCCCCCCCCCCCCGCATCCCCCCCGATAACTGACCCAGACCTCCCCCTAATCACCGGCACAAGCACAAGTTTATATAAATCTCCTTTATATGAAACCATGCAAGGCATAAAGAAATGATGAAATGAATGGAAAGGTAAATATGGCAATATATAATACTCTTTTGTATATTATTAGTAATCTCATATATATATGTTGCAGCAAGGATTAGATAGCAATTAGGCACAAATAGTGGCAACAACCCAATAGGAATCACATACTGGTTATGCCAGACTCTGTATTATAACTACCTGGTTCTCTATAACCTTGGCTCTGATTACCAATCTGTCACACCCCCAAACTGGGCCTAGACGGAATACGTGTCCGAGGGCGTGACGTCATAACAATCCGATCACAAAGCAATACAGAACGACCACTAATCATGGGCGTTTGAAAAAGTTTACTCGTTGCATAAAACAAAATAGATTTAAGTTTTACAGCCCAAAATAAATAAGTTAAAAAGGTAGCGGAAGCATAACAACGTTTTAATAAAGACAACGAGTAAATAATAGATAAGTCTTGAAATTGGCGAAGTCACATAGCACATAGACTCCACATAGCATCAAGAATCATTCCAAGCTAAGCCCTGAGTAAACATGTTTTAAAACGTCAACATAATGTGGTGAATTCATAGGTTTTAAGTTTGTTACAAGAGTAGGGACCACTAAGATTTCAAAAGTATGTGATACTTATAAACGATACAGCATAACATAAAAAGTATTTGTTGTTGCACTAAGCTCATGACACCGAAGCTAATTAAAGTCCAACTGGGCATGTTACATCCTGTTGCAAAGTAGTCCATGCCACCAAGGCTGGTGTCCCAAACCAAAAGACCTCCAGAAATGTATAATCGACTTGAAATATATCCGTTTGTTCATCTCGACGACATAGAAACATGTAAGGCATGCTTACCCGGATAGGGATAATTAGTCCCAATAGATCTATCTATTCACTCGCGCTCCCTCGACCGGTCCTCCGGTCGAGAAACTAACAGTTCATGATAAGTTGGGCAGTAGTAGGTTTGTAAGCTACTTAGGCAACACATAAACAAGTAAGACTCACGTAAAGCACTTGTGTCCATTTTAAAAGCAAACAATGTTTCTCACCCCAATGGTATAAAGCGTTTGTAAATCAGTAAAAGTGTGGGGCTATGAACTCACCTTAGCAAGGGTAAGCGATAACCACAACAGATGATGAAGATATAAGGAGGTCTAGCCGCGACCTAGGGTAAATACGGGTATGACTTAGCATTTATCAAAGAAAACAAGTAAAGCATCTATGTTCATCAATTAAAGCATCCAAATGTGTTTGCGTTTTAGAAATAACAGACTTTGAAACTTTACCACGTTTTAGTTGAATCCCGACACTTGTGAAAAATTACTATTTTTAGAAACTTTCCTTTTTAGGAAAACTTTTTAGTTTCAAAACGTTAATAGCGTCCCCTATTTTCTTAGTTTTCCATATTTTATAAATCGCTTAAATAATTCTAAACCGCCTACTCCTTATGTCTAAATCGCCTAAAATGTCCGTTTCGTATTATTTTTAATAATCCTACTTTTTATTAAGTTCGGCATCTCAAATAACCTTTCATGACGTTTCTAGTTGTTATAACTAACTACCTAGCCTTTCTACATGTTTCGCTAGCATTTAAAAACGCCCAAAATCGTCCGAAAGTGCTCGTAATCCCCTTTTAATTTTCCCAACAGCCCACTTTATTTAATGTTTTCCTCAAAAACCTATTTTCTCGTTCATGGTAAAAAATGTCTCTCATTATTGAACTTCTTAGGCATTATGCGATTGCCAACGTTATAGTAAAATCTCATTTCGGACAACTTTCGTGTTTTATACTTTGGCCGATTCGGACCCGAAGGGCTCCGAATCGCCCGTTTTAGCTGCTGATCTGATCGTTGCATTTTCCCATTTCGCCAAAAAAATGTTCAAGTTTAGTTTTGGTCAAAACTTGGCGTTTTAAGTCCGATTTTAAAAGTGTGATATATGAAAATTAATATTACGAAACGAGCTCTTCGTAAAAACTTTCACGCCTAATGAAAACATTTTTAAGTCGCTCGAACCCTCAAAACAAAATCGGGACAGCAACTATAGTTTGCCGAAAAGTGACCAAAAATCAACCCAAATCGCATATTAGTGCCTAGTCTAGTTCAACCTTCATTTACCAACAATCCACCACAAAACTAACCTTAAACCATCCTAATATCTATTGTTGCAACTCTCATCAACTCTCAATCTCACCAAGAATATATTCAAAAACAATAAAGCATAAGCTTTTGTCATAAAACTTAAAACATATTTTAAGAATGAAACAAAAAATAAATTGTAGTTTCTTTTGTATAAAAATATACAATAACATGGTTCATTTATTTTCTAACTTAGATCTAACACAAGGTATCATAATCATATCAAAATAATACAGATGGGTCAAGAAATTACTCAACAAGAAAGCTAAGTAAAGATATGATCACACATGATCTTGCAACCACTTAAAAACTTGAAACCCTAGTTTTATGATTCTTGAAAGCTCTTGAAAAATAACCAAACAACACTTGGATCTACCTTAGATATAACTAGGAATGTGTTTAGAATACTTGGATCTTGCTAGAAATCAAAAGTTATGGGTGGGTTTGGGAGATGTATGTGTGCCCAGTGAGCTGTAGTCACAAAGGGAGGGAGAAAAATGATTTTCTTGTGGGTGCAAATGGATGTATAACCCTAGTGTGTGAATATGGTGTGGGTATTTATAAGTATAGCTTGGGTTTTTAAGGTTTCTAGTGTGCATAAGTGACAACACACCACCCAGAGTGTGTGTGTTGGGTGGTCTCGGCCAATTCTAGGCTCACAAAGGACCCAAAAGTGTTAAGTTCTTAAGTCTTGGTTCAATTGGATGTAATAACTTTGTTCCTAGTTGTTATAATGGAGTCAAAGGTGGTCAAGAGTGTAAGAACTCATGTGCAATGTCTTGGCTGTTTCTTGGTGCAGGAGAGTGACTTCACCTCTGTGTCAATTTTCATGCACATGAATGTAGATTTTTTTTTTTTTTTTCAAAAATTAAGATGCCTTTTCTTTCAATTTAGAGTACAAGTATCCTATTGTTGTTTTTTAGGGCCATATTGGCTAGGGAAAATAAAGTGACACAATTTTTATGCTTAGGGATATTTTATCGTATAACTTGAGTTTACCCGAAAAGTATTTTGAAGTTTTCGGGGTTCCGTTTGGTCAAAAATGCAAAATAACGCAACTTCAAAGGATATAACCTAACAAATTGTATCGGAAAGTGATTTAAAAATCACGAAAAACATCTGGAAAGTTTATATAACACTTATAATGCTTAAAAATAATTATTACCGTGCACGGGAAGCGTCCGGTGGAGTTTCTCAGTTTTTACGCAGTTTAGCTCCTCGGTAAACGGTCAGATTTAAACGTAACGAATAAAATTTAAAGTAGATATGTCCGGTGTGGGTCGTTATACTAACGGGAAGTTTCGGGTTTGTGACACTCTCCTAGATGGAAAAATTGCTATAGGGACAAAATGGATCCTGAAGAACAAAAGAGATGCCAAAGGTATAGTTGTCAGGAACAAAGCCAGGTTGGTGGCTCAAGGCCATAGGCAAGAGGAGGGCATTGATTATGATGAGGTATTTGCTCCAGTTGCTAGAATTGAAGCTATTAGACTATTCCTAGCATTTGCCTCATATATGGGATTTATGGTATATCAAATGGATGTGAAGAGTGCCTTCCTTTATGGGAAAATTGAAGAAGAAGTTTATGTTACTCAACCTAAGGGATTTGAAGATCCTCATTTCCTAGGCAGTTTACAGGAGTTGTGAAATCTTTATTATGGTCTTCATCAAGCTCCAAGGGCCTGGTATGACAAGTTGTCTTACTTTTCTGATAAAGAATATTAACAAGAAGAGGTACAATAGACAGAAACTCTTTTCATTAAGAAGAATTCCAGGGATATCATACTAGTTTGTCTATGTGGTTGAACATTATTTTTATTTGGGTACTATCAAACAAGGCCTGGTGTGATGAGTTTGAGGTCTTGATGAAAGGAGAATTTGAGATGAGTGCTATGGGTGAGTTAACATTTTTCTTAGGCTTACAAGTGAAGCAGGAGCCTGATGGGATCTTTATCAGCCAAGATAAGTATGTCCAGGACATGCTTAAGAAATTTGATATGGAGAGTGTGAGACCTGCAACAACACCCTTTGAAGCTTCAAAGCCAAAATCCAAGGATGAACCTGATGATGCTGTTAATGTTCACTTATACAGATCAATGATAGGTTCCCTCATGTATTTGACAGCTTCAAGGCCTGATATTCAGTTTGCAGTGAGTGCTTGTTCTAGACACCAGGTTACACTTTAACTTCCAATTGAATGCTGTCAAGAAGATCTTTAAGTATCTTAAAGGCCAAACCAAAACTAGGGCTTGGTTACCCACGAGATTCTCCCTTTGTGTTGGAAGGCATATGTGATTGTAACTATGTGGTTCTATGGTTGATAGAAATCAAACAATTTGGTGGATTCAATCTTGAGGTAGAAGGTTGATTTTATTGGCAGTGCAATAAGCAAACCCATTGTGGCTTAATTCCTTCCACTGAAGCAGGAATATGTTGATGCTGCTACTGTTGTGGTCGGGCTACTCTTGGGATTCAAAAATTAATTGCTTGATTATGGGTTCAATTTATGATCACCAAAATTTTTATTGATATCCAAAGTACCATTTGCATTGTCAAAAATCCAGTTTTTCACCCAAATGAACAATGCACATAGAAATTGGCATCATTTTATTAGGGATGGCAATTGAGGAAAAATCTTTTCATGTGCTTAAGATTCGCACAGATGAAAAGGTGGATGATTTATTAAAACCAAGGCTAAATTTGATGGACCTGGGTTTCATCTAGTGGTTTCATATTGGGAGGTTAGTCCCTAGATGCCATGGTTAAGGGAGAGGATTTGAGTCTAAGGGGAGGGGACTACTTTTGTAAAAATTTCTAAGTAGTAGGTTATTCTTGTATGCATTACCACTTTGTTAGCAATATTTTTCTTCTGGTAGTTTTTCTTATTTTTCTCCTGATAGTTTTTGTTGATTATGGGTAGTTTAAAATTTTTCCTTTTCATTGTATAATGGTTTGTGTGTTTTTCTAACCTTTTGCTGATGGATGATTCATGTGTGTTGAATTCAAATAGAGGAAGGTGGGCCTTATACTGATGTTAAGTATTCATTTTGGGGTGGTTAAGTGTCTTTTTTGGTGTTGCATAGAGTTCTACTGGTAGCGTTTCTGGTTCCTACTGGGTGAAAAGTTCCTACTGGTACTTGTGAGTTGTCCTTAGGGTATTTATTTTCTTTGAGCGGGTTTTATATGGAGTTTTACTGTAATTCAAAGTTTTTGTTGAGACTTTTGGGCATTTCAATTCATACTAGGGTCGGTTTTTAATAGGGTTTATCTATCTCTTTTATCTCTGGCGGTCAGGGGTCGGGTTGTGCTTACCCTAATTTTTAATAGCCTTTTTCTCCACTCCACTCACTCTTTGCAAAACTCGATTTCTTACACCAAAGTAGTAACGACTCTTGACAACTACACGTTGCCTATCAACTCAACCATAATCTTTGTAATCATCAAATCAATGGCCGCAATTAAGTATCGTGATGAGCACAACAAGGGTGGGTTTCTTGGAGAAACCAAAAGGAAGTGACGACTATCACCAAATACTTGACTTTTTGCGGGGTTCGCACATCAGGTATGCTCTTACCCATGACCCCATCATCTATGACTCTTTGGTCAAACAGTTCTGGTCTACGGCCTCTCTCAGAGCTTCTAAGGAAGGCCCTCCAGCTATATTGGCCACCATTGATAGGACCTCATTATATATAACTGATCATTAGTTAAGGAGTCAACTTCAATTAGTTGATGAGGTGGTATTGAGGACTTGCCCATAGCTGACCATATACTTAGGTATGGACATTCGTGGATTCCCTAGCTGAAGGCAAGCTGACCTTCTTCAAAAACAAATTTTCACCTTAATGGAGGTTCTTAGTTCACACCATCATGCATTGTCTCAGTACCAAATCAGGTAGCTGGGATCAATTTGGAAGCCAATTGGCTATTGCCATTATTTGTTTGACTGAGGGGAGGAGGTACAATTGGTCAAGCTATATTTTCAAATGGATGGTTAACAACATCAACAATCCTAAAAAGTTTTTTCTGTTTCCTAGGTTTTTCAAACGATTTTGGAAATTGAACCTAGAAGTTACATAACAATATCATGCTTTTAAGATGACTAAGCAAATAATGTTGCTAACATGAGGTTAAACTTTCAAGGAGATCACATGCCACTTTTGGCTACTATGCTTCCCCCTCCTCAAGCTGCTATTGCAGGTGAAAGTTTAGGGGAAGATGCACCATCTCACCCTCAAACTGTCCTGCAACATCAACTGAACCTGTTACTTTATGTTCATGTATCTTACACCATCCAGACCAACCATATCTTCCTGCTGGTGCTCTAGTGACTGAGCGCGGTCACTTTCAGACCCATGTTTGCATCTTCTTTAAGATCATGAGTTGCTCCTGACCTATTCACTTTCCACAAATGTGGAAGATTTGAAATCAATGGGAGGTTCTTTTCATTACCTCACCTCTTAGGCCACTCAACTCCCACCTGAAGGGACAAACCTCAGGAGGTGCTGAGGACCCTGATAAACTAACAGCATTGTCTTCTCTAGTGTCTACTCTTGTGCAGAAAGTGAATACTCAAGAATCTGATCTTAACGCACATAAGCTGTTGTTCAAGGAGGTAGTAGGAAAGCTGGTTAAGAAGGTAAAATTATTGGAGGATTAAGCTCAAGGTAGTATAAGGAAGTTTGTTACTGACGGATTCTGACAAGGAAGAGGATGCTGAGCAAGGATGTGGATCCTCTTATTCAAGGTGGTAAGGCAGCTGCTACAGCTTGTCCTAATGATGATTCTCATGAAGCTGAATTTCCACCTAGTTCTTTGTATCCTACTGATGAGTGTGTGGTGGTTCTGATGTTTCTGGGTGGTTGCTACAAATACGGGTTCTTCTTACGCTCCTTCCAACAAGGGAAGGGTAAATCTCCTTTGTTAGAAGAAGCCCCTCCAGTCAGAGAAAGAACATTTAGGAAAAAAGAGGAAGACATGTTAGGTGAAGAAGCTTCTAGGAGAATGTATGAAGAAGAGCAGGATGAGTTAGAAAAAGAGAGAGAAGAGATGCAAAGGAAAAGACAAAAGGATGTGCTAAATTCAGCAAAATACTATACAGATTCTGATTGGAATGACATAATGAGTCAAGTCCATGCCAATCAAGGACTTACTGCTGATCTTTTAGGTCCTGATGTCACTGAAGATAACTTTGCTGAACGAATGGTAGCTCTGATTGCTAAGAGAAGAAGAGAGTTTGCTGCACAGAGGTTTCAGGACAAGAGGAATAAGCCTATGACCTATGCACAACAGAAGGCTTATATGAGAACTTTTGTGAAGAATCAAAGCTCCACCATTTATACTACAGGATGGACCATGAAGCATGTGAAGTCATTTTCTGATGATCAACTCAAAACTGAGTTTGACAAAATAAGAACAGCTGCTGCAGACTTACAATCTCAAAACATCAGGAGGTCTCTTAAAAGATCGGGTGCAGATTTGGAACAAGCTAGTTCGAAGAAGTCCAAATCAACTGAAGCTCCAAAGTCTGATGTTCCTGCTGATTCACAACAACCATCCGTGGAAGTCCCTTCTCAGAAAGCTGCTATAGAGGATGTTGAAGTTCCTACTACCACTGCTTCTACAGCTCAACACACTGGTTCCTCACCTAAGAAGGTTGGTACCAGGAAGAAGCGATTAGGTCGAAAAGGTGTTCATCCTTCTCACTCTACCATTCCTATTGAAGACGGAGATCCTGAAGCTGAACACAAAATGTGCATTAAGTATGCTTCTGATGTGGATTCTGCTTCTGATGATGATACACCCGTTAATTTCTTTGCTGTTGTTGACTGGGAGTTATTGCCTACGGGATTAGGCTCGATCAATGTCTTCTACAGGAAAGATAACTCTCGCAAGTGCTTCACAAGTCTTAGGGAAATCCTTCACTTGGTTACTAGAGCAGACTTGATGACCATTTATGGCCGTGTGATGACATTTTATCAGGATAAGCAAGCTGCGGGAGTTGGTCTTGTTCTTTGGGGAGATCTTAAGGTTTTGATAGATTCACCTGAAGTGAATGATGGTAGTGATGTTTGGAAGAACCAACACACGTGGAGCATTCAAAGTTGGAAGCTATATTCTTATTCTGGTGTTCATGTGTTGGAGACAGTTGGTGGACTTGTTGTACATATGTTTGTCGATAAGAAGTATCCTCTCTCTGTCAACCTTATCGAAAGAATGCTTGATCATCAGCTGGAAATTTGTCATGGAACAGGAGGTAATGAACTTACTACTGCAGTTCAGTTGATTGCCTTTCTCAAGAGACAAATTTCTGATTCCCGACGTCCTAAGGTTCATGACTGGTATTGTTAAGTTTGTTATATATCTCTTATTTCTTTTTGCTGCTTTCGTCTATATTTTGTGAAGCTTGTTGTAAATAGTTTTTGCCTTTTGAAAACTCTTGGTTTTTGGTATATTCTTTTGGGACTGGATCACTTGGTTTTTAAACTGTAGATGAGCAACTTGGTTTTCAGGCTCATCTTTGTATTTCAGTGATCTAATTTGATAAACTGGTTTTATGGCACAATCTTTAACAGGAAAATAATTTTTTTTTGGGCATACACTCCTTATGGTTCTCAATTGCCAGGCCATCAGGCTAGAATCAATTGAGGTATGGTTTCAATTCCCAGGTCTATGACCAGAATGAATTGATATAGCTTTAATGATTTGCTTAAAATCATAGAGTCCCTCAACTGACTGATGTTTAACGTACCAATAAGTTGAGATGGTTTGCAATCCACCATGGGAGTAACCCTTTCTGGGTCCCAAGGGTTGTCTAGCCCACAAGCAAACGGCTATGTGGTAAAGGCATTTCAAATCCGTTGTTGGTTGCCAGGTTACCCAAAACTGGATGGTTTTCACTTGCCATATTCTTGGAATGAAAAGTGGCTAGTCCAAGAGGGTACGACTCTTGGTAAAGACTAAATCAAATCCGTTGAAGGCTGTGATGGTTTGCCAAAAATCATTAGGGATCTCAACTCGCCAATGTTTCATGTACTAAAGAGTTGAAAATGGTTTCAGTCCTCCATGGATTTGACCCTTTCTGGGTGCCAATGGACTGACTAGCCCAAGAGTGAATGGCTACTTGGTAAAGGCTTATCAAACCCATTCATGTAGCTGTGGTGGTCCTGTTGCAGTTCATGTTTTGATGCTGATTTTCTTGTTGCTGATTCGAAGTTTATGAAGGTTGCTTTTGGAGACGGTTTCAAGATGTTGCTGTTCAATCCTCTAGTGTGTTCAACGAAAGATCTATCTAGAAACTTGAAGTTAACTGCGTCAAATTCAAGTTTAGGGGAGGATTGTTAGGAATTTTGTAATAGATAGTTTCTACTAGTAGGTATGTAGTTCCTACTGGTAAGGGTAATGTTATAGTTAGTGCTGGTAGAACAAATGTTATTTTTGCTGGTAGTACAATATTATTCCTAGTAGTATTATACTTACTACTCTGGATAGGATTTTAGTTAAAGTTAGTTAGTGATAGGGATATGCATGAGATATCCTAGGAAGTGATAACACTTATCACTTTAGCTTTTAGTTAGGGTTTCATGGGTATTTAAGAAACCTACGGATTGGATGAATGTAACTAATTAATTGATTAGAAAAACACGTTTATTATCAATAGAAAAGATCCATAGAGGATCGTTGTTTTTAGTAATTCTTTAACTCTGTTGTTTATATTCCGCGTAAACAATAGTTTCATTTGTTAGAGTCTCTCATAGAGTTGCTTGTGATTACATAAGTGCTCTACAACCTCAACAGGCGTCAAGATCTATCTAGGGCTGGACCTCACAAAGCGACTTTGCAATTGGGGCAGTCCTAGGGCAACGAAAAAACAAGCATTTCTAACCAATTCACTATGCTAGCAAAACAATGACCGAAGCTCAAGTACACTACACTACGACTAAAAA
>BQNB010039606.1:0-43123 GCA_026074375.1 Tanacetum coccineum
GTGACTTTCTCTGAAAAATGTTTACCCTTTTTAACCATAAAGGAGAAAACTTTACTTGTCAAAGCATTAACAGGAAAATGGTCCCAATTTTGTCCATAAGACATTGACTCGATCCCCCTGTAGGACGCTCCCAATTTTGTCCTGATTTGGGGAAATATTTTCTAAGGCAGGTTTTTCTGATTTTAGGGAGAAAAATCTGATTTCAAATATTTATTTGAATTAAAACATTTCTTATAATTACAAAAATATTTTGTCTAAATTATTTTTGTTAAAAGGTTTTGTTACATTTATAAAAATGTAAAGTTTGGTATAAAAATTATTTATTTGATCATCCAACAAATTTAAAGTTTGTTTGTTGATACCTTTAGTGATTTACGTCGGGTGCAAACTTATATTCGTTGTTGAAGCAAACTTGAGACATCGAGAGATGTTGATGTATGAATGCATTGGTGATTTGTGATTACGAGTAACTTGAGCACTTTAGGTTATGTGTTATAAGTTATATGTTTGTCATCACTAAAACACAAAGAGAATATATAGATTAAATATTATAATATTTGCACTAACAATCTCTCCCTTTTTGATGATGACAAAATATGTAAACTATAACTCATAGTAAAATGTATAAGTTACTCGTTTACACTTCTTCTCCCCCTTTTGTCAAAACAAAAAGGTGGACACTCCAAGCCATCTATTCCAATAGGCGAGACTTTTACTACACTCTATTCTTGAAACAAAAAGGCGAGCTTGCATCGTCCTCAGTAAAGTCTTGCTCCTATCAACCCCGTTTAATCATCCCAAGCTATCTACTTTGATACTCGAGCACCCCTAGCTCATTGCACTCCTATGATACTTGCATCCTATTATATATTGACTCTAGCGGATCCATGGATCAAATTTGTTACAAACTCTTAACCTACATCAAGGGTTAGTTTCGTGCAACATAATATATATAGGAGCAATATTATAGGGGTGGAATACACATATCAAGAAATGTGTAGATGTCTTAACGGTTGCAAATGTAATGACTTTGACATTTGCAAATGCTCCCCCTTGTTTGGGGCACCAAGGAATTAAGCTACAGAAGTATGCTACAAAACAAAGTTAGTAGAAAAGTACACACATATATAATTATGATGATTGCTATATATATAGCAAGACACTAGTAGGGAATAGGACATGTACATCTTAGGTATATGCACTCTAAAGTATGACACTTTAAAAGAAAATTTAAAACTTAGACACATGCAATTATTGTTTTAATAAAAACAACATAACTCTAAAATAAAAGAATCATGACGTATGCTTAAGCCAGGACAATGTTTAGGAACCAATGATAAGATTTGTCCGACACATGCTTAGGAACCAAGACGCATGCTAAAGGACTAAGACTTGATCAATACACTTCGGTATCACACCAACTTTAGTAAACGAGGAAAAGATGCGTTTATTGATTGACACACTATTATTATGAGAATGACTTCTTCTAAGATTTCATTTGGATAAGGAGGATTAACGTATTTTGAATGACATGTTCCTTATGATATCATCATCTAACCAAGATGATGATTTGGATTCGGATAGACTTTCTTCAAGGGTTTTATTAAGAGATTCTTAAATCCTCAAGGTTTCTTTGTTAAGCATGTATACTTTTCATGTTTGGGGTGTTTAAGGATAAACATTATCATAAGACTTTAGGTTGAACTAAACGTTGACGATAAGGATGATTTGTTGAGAATACATACTCTAAAGGTGACATTTAAAACTAGAAGAATGTCATTTAATATCTTATCAAGATAGGCCAATTTTTTTGGGTAAAGGGTTACCTCGGTAAAGTGTATTAATCACAGAAACGTTTAAGTATAATGGAATGTGGCCGAGGTACCACATTAACCTCAAGCAAAGCTTGAACTACCAACTATCTACATTTGAGACATGCCTCAAATGACAATTGCTACAAACAAATCAAAACTAGTGAACATCTATATTCGACTTGTAAAGCTTCCAGACTACACTAAACCACGAATACAAACTACCATAGACATCCTAATGAATTAGTCTCCATATAGCCTAAAGTTCTTAGGCATATTCCACACCACAAGCATCTCATTCACCTTAGCCTTGTTCTTGAATCTAAAGGTGAGGAGCCTTAATCTAACCGTAACCATGATAATGTTGTGGATATCATCTGAGGATCTCTTGACCTGCTTAAAGATACGATTGTTACATTCAATCCAGATATGGCACATAGACGCAGCTAACAAGAGCCTTCCAATAATACTCATAGCCGTTCTTAGATGCGAAATCGGCTGCAAAAAAAAGCACTATGTCTTCTAAACAAGGCAGAACCACATCCATTCCAGCTAGATGACGAATAGAGGACCAAATCTTAGAGGAACATTGACATTCAAAAAATAGATGATTGTGCGAATCTGGCATGGAATCATAAAACACACACCTGATTTGGTTTAAGTCAATACCACTACCAACGTCCCATTGCTTCAACTTATCCTGCGTTTTAAGGCTCTTTCTTATCGTAAGCCACAAGTGAAATGCATGATGTGGGATATTATGTGAAAACCAAATAATACGATGCCATGGCACCACATTCCCATGAGGTCTAAATTCCTCCCATGCAGCCTTACCTGAAAACTTTGACAAAACCCCATTAGAGTTATACCACCATTCAGTATCTTCTATATTCGCAACAAGAAGAGGCACGAGAATCTGGCCTAAAATTGGAGCCTTAAGTAACCATGATTGAGGCCAATTCCAGACTTCATTGGACACCAAATCACCAATAGTGGTTTTAAGATTGAAGCCCTCTCTTGAAATATCCCTATGAGAAGGGTAACAAATAAGAGGGCATTCCTTACACCACACATCAAACCAAGCAGAAATACCACGACCGTTTCCAATCTTAGACCAGAAATATGGCCTAACAAAGTCACGAATTTAGAGTAATTTAAGCCAACCCCAGCTAACATCACACTTCAAAGGCACGTCCCAAAACGAACGACCCTTTAGCTTATACGTGTGAATCCAACAAACCCAAAGAGATTCTTTATTAGAGACGATGTTCCAAATATGAGTAGTCATCAAAGCTATGTTAAATAACTCAAGACTACGAATACCAAGACCGCCTTCACTTTTTGGGAGGCAAATATCATTCCACACCACCTTAGCTTTCCCACGCTTTAATTCACCATTACACCAAAGGAAGCCATGACATTGTGGTGATTTAACAAAACTTGAAGCTTGAATATCTTCTTTGTGTTCTTCACTTGATAGAAAGTGGAAATGATTGGATGATTAGAGAACGACTATGGGATGTTCTTGAGGAGATAATTTCAATAGTTTAAATGTGAAGGGCTTGGTTGTATAGTGATAGACTATGGGTATACTGGTTGTAAGGATTGAGTTTAAGAATGGACGCATTTCATTATGAAATTTACTTAACTTTTGACAACATAGGCACAAATGCTTATAAGTGTCAGGATATGATGATGGTCCGTTGATCCATAGAGAGATATCATGATAGGAATAGGTTTGTGCATTGTGAAAGGTGGTTCAACCTCTATGGATTGTATTAGTTACTATTAGATTGTAGGGAATGGTTACATGGTGAATCTTCTTATGAAGATGACTAGGTGGATGACTAGAGATTGGTAGTAGTAAGGATGACTCAGTTTTTCATTTCACCTTGGTGGTTTGAGGATGCACTAAAACTAGTGATCATTAACAATAGTGAAGAATAGTTATGAGGTTTGAGTGTATGGTAGAAGTGTATCTTATGAATTTTGTGTATGATCGACATATGAGTTAAGAGGCTTGAATTAATCGCGGTTTAGTGCACGAGGTATACTTGAGTTAAAAAGGAAGTGAGTGTTCTTGTAAGTTAGTTTCTAGTGAATAAGAATCATATTTGTGATTTCTTGAGATTATTTGTTTAAATCATATATGTGAACGAGTGTGTTTTCTCTTCCCATTTAATTCGTGCTAATCCGGACATAAAGTGTGGATTAAAAAGAACAAATGAAGACGAAGGCGAATGAAGTCGGAAGCGATGAGCTTGACAATGTCAAGACGGATGACGGTTAACATACGACAAACTTTATCCACGAAGTTATGTAGCTCTTCTCGAGCATTGCGAATGTTCATAAAACAATCACACGACGAGGTACGAGATTGTCTTAAAGGTGGTAGCGGAAATGGTGGACGAAAGATATTAGCCATCTATATAATGGTAGAGGCGAGATTAAGGTTTTTGTGAAATGAATTAGACATGAAAAATGAGTGACACATTCGTTTATAGTTAAGACACAGATTTTTGGCTTTGGAGTTTCACGAATTTTAATAAAGGAGTGACGTTGTAATTTGCATTTCACGAATTAAAAATACTTAAATAATTAGGATGAAATAATTAAGTTGTCGGAATTTATCAGAATGAGTTTAATAGTAACGAGACAATTAAAAAGAGAACGAGAGATTTATGAGATTTGTTCCATCATTTCTAGACCTAGACGTAAATAATTTAATGGTTCATTTTTGAGTGGTTTAGTGAGGATGTTGGAGATGTTGTCTTTCGATGGAACTTTTTTGATAGAAATATATATATTTTTGGACGTTAGGAAATAATGATGGATTTCAATATGTTTTATACGCGAGTGTTGTACGGGTTTTTTTCTTAATTCGATGGCTCCTTCATTTTCGCACATAATAGGAATGCCGCCGAGACGGTTGATATAGTAACAAATGAGTGAGAATGAGTTATCATGAGGAGTTTTGAGTGAGACTCTATTTGGAACCTAAAGATGACTTTGAGTGCTGATTTTAAGATCATTACATGCTAGTAGGTGATCGCGATTTTCTGAAAAATAAAGAATCTTTTCTTTGATGAAAAGGAAGAGACTCAAAATACCAATTTTGTTATAGAAACATTGTCTATTATTTGAAGACTTAGAACATCAATAGACGCTTAGGGAGTAAGGATGATACAATGGCTTTTTACCCTAAGACCGATGAATAAAGTTTGATCCTCATTGTGTATGAGGTGAGCATGACGATAAAACATCATGACATTCCTATGGGGATGAACAAAACTAACAGAAGGAATGTGCTTAGTCTCAAGGTATGCATATTTGCACAGGGATGGAAGGAACTACGAATCACTTTTGTAGGAACTCATAAGTCCTTTGTTACGAAAGGTTGATGTTAGCTTTTACCTTTTGGATGAGCATTTTAACATACGTTGTTAAAAGGCTTGAATATGAATTTTCTGATATACCTTTTAACGTTTGCGATCGCAAGTTAAAATTACTTGAATATTTCGGACGAAATATTTAAGTTGTCAAACCTACTTAGTGGTGTATTAGATATCTAACCATCCCTTGAAAAAAGAGTGGATTATTTAGAAAGAAACGAGATGGTGAATAAGGAAGTGTATGCATGGAGACTCTAGGAGATTTAAGACCGTTTTGAGACTATTATGACCTATTGGATTGTGACTCTAAAGGCCGCGTGTAATAAGGGTATAAATATTAGTGTCAGGAAATATATACTTAGATGCATAAGACACAAGATTTACGCATGTAAGACTATTTAAGCATGCAACAACACAATAACCATAGAGATTAATGAGTAAGACTATATGACATCTAAAATTATATCGTGATAGGCATACCTAATTTGTTATGCATCAAACCGACATAGTGTATGTGCACAATTCACTAAAATTATATCGTGATAGGCATACCTAATTCGTTATGCATCAAACCAACATAGTGTATGTGCACAATTCACACGCAAGTCATGTAAAACGACGCATAATAAATATGGTTACTTTAAATGCAAACATCATGTAAAACATGTTAACATTTAACATTTAAGAGCATGTATTATTTAGATAAACTAAGAAATATTATATCAGAATTGTTTGACAAAGACAAAAACCTTTATAATAAACATGCATTCAATAACCAAGCAAATAATCGTTGATCATCAAGATAACCACGAAGGCATACAATCGTATCACATAGGAATAAGTTATCATCTTGAAACTTCAAAACACATATGTGAGATGCCATGAATCTAGGAACGTTTAATAAAATCCTAGTTACTACTTGTTTAATGAGAAATTCTAATGAAAGACAAATTTCATCAATGTAAACTAACTTTAGTTCCTACTTGTTTATTTAGTCTAAATTTACCTATCGAAGTGTAGCAAAGATGAAATATGGTTGGTTCTCTAATACTTCGCCTAATATGACTCAAACAACCATGTCTTATGACGGTAGGTCTAGATGATATATTTTACACATAATCCTAATAGAGATGTGTTGAATGCTTAGAAAAGCGTAAGCAAAATGTTTTAATCTTTTGTTCTAGATCTATAGGTTGTTTGGTTTTGATAACATATTTCTTGATTTAATGAATGTCTTATATTAAGTCATCTTGCATGTGATGTGTTTCAAAAGCTTTAAATTTATAAGACTAGAATTACCGGTTAATAGACGGAAACACACGGGAAAGTATACCGTTTCGAGTGTAGTAAAGTCTAGGTAAGTCCAGGTCGTCCTAAGGGAGTTGTGCATTTTCAGATTCAAAAAGTAGTTTAGAAAGAAAGTCAAAATGATTGTCACGATCATTAGACTCATATTTTATTTAACAATTAAGTACCAAACGCTAGAAATGATTAGATTATTACCAAGGTGATTAAAACATGTTTGTTTAGGCCAAGATACATGAGATGAAACGTATATATATGGATAGAGATACACACAAACAAGATATATAAGCAAGAAATGACGGGTAAACAATCAAGCAGATAACTATTCAATATGATAAGAATTCCTTTCGGCCTTTAATTCTCAATATACCAAATGCATTAAGATAGGTTTGTGGTTAATAATATAAAAAGCGTACTCTCTTAATCAAGTTTGTTGGACATGAGATTAAGCATTAAACATTATTATACTTAGGTTGCTTATAGTTTTATTAACCAATTCTCACAAGGTTAATACCGAATTATTCATAGATAAACAACGAGAAATTATATCAAAGTAATAGAGGCTTTCAACCTACTTCTATCACAATGACAAATCAAACAATAACCAATGATCTTAGCATAACAATATCGAGTAGACAATCCATAATATCATAAGCATATATCCATAACATATATTTATATCACATCTCAAGAACGCCTAAACAAACATAATGAAATTACTCCATAACAACATAGATGAAACTCATAACAATCATATAAATTCCAAAAATAATCATATCAAAAGAGATGATAGATTATACCGAGTTTATAAGAGAAATGTTAATTACACACGAGTTTTTCCCAATTGAAAACTATATTATATCGACTAGTAACGATTCCAACCCTTAGCGCTCTGTCACAACACCTTAGATTCATGATAGATTGATATGAGAATGATGTAAGAGATTGTTGTTGAGAGATGTTGTCAAATGGCTTGGAAATCCCCACTATTTATAGGCTGTGTGAGGGTCTAAATACGGCGTGCTTTATAAAAAGTGCGGCGTACTTTGCCTATTGTCGGTTAAAAATAATTAATGCTGGAGAGAAGTGCGCCGCACTTATTTATTTGTGCGCCGTACTTCGTGATGGTGAAAAATGCGCTGTAGTTATTGGCAAGTACGACGTACTTGGTACATTTTCAGCTATTTGAGTTATTTTCTTCATTTAAGTTCCATATCTTCGTGTATTCTTCCACGACACGTACCATGAACCTACAATATTAAATATAGTCTATTAAGTATCGAAAGTTCATACAATTAACCAATAAATATATACAAAAGCACAGATAATGCATATAGAAATATGTATAAAATGAGTGTTATGAAATCCCCTCACACTTAAACTTTGCTTGCCCTCAAGCAAATCCAAGAAAAGAAATTTAATAACAAGGTCCTAGGTGACAAAATAAGGGAAATTTTAAAATTTTGAAAATTTTGAAAATATCGATAAATATTTTTTGTTTTATAATAAATAAGCGTAAAAGGCGCACATAATTTGAGCCTTATCAAATGCCCCCACACTTTGCTTGCCCTCAAGCAAATCTAAAAAAAAAATTTAAAACAAGTTCCTAGATGACAAGACAGTGAAAAATTATATATATATATTTTTAAATTTTGATTTTTTATAGGTTGTGAAATTATCGAAAATATTTTTGTTTTATAATAAATAAGCGTAAAAGGCGCAAACACCCTCCTCCCCCAACACTTAAGGGTTTGCTTGTCCTCAAGCAAAATAAGGAAAAATAAGCTTTACAAAACAAAATTAGAATAATGAAAAATATTTTTGGATTTTTAATATGTGAAAACAGAGATGTTTGACAATACCCAATGATCTTCAAGCTGTTATAACATGACTAAGCACCTCACGAATAAGAAAAAAGTATAATTCACTCAAACACTCGTATATGATGTAATAGAGGGTAAAAGGGAAATCACACTCAATTTCTCAAACATGATTCATTAAGTTATCATAGGCTTGTACAAGAAATAAAACTACACTGACATGGCGTATGCACCAGGTATAAATATCAAAATAGGGCTTTATTTGGGTTGTAACGTTAGGCTAAGTGTTAATAAGGGTGTGGATAAGGCATGAAAAGTATATATTGGAATGGTTTTATAATTAAAATACATGTCGACAAGTCCAAGAACCCATGTTTGCTAGTTATGACAATCCACAAACCCGTGAGGTTATCGAACATCACAACTATTATTCATACTTCACTCTCTCTCTTTTTTCTTATTTTATTTTATTTTTGATTTTTTTATCACTTTTTTTCTTTCACTCCACTTTCGCACAACTAACAATTCCCCCACACTTAGTATAAGCATACACCACAAAAATACAAAACATGAAGCATGCTCTCTTCGTCTTCGTCTTCATCATCTTCATCTTCATTAAAATGGTACAACACTCGTAACAAAGTGGGAATAAACTATTAATCAAAAATCATCCAATCATACCACGCAACTAGCAACCAACTGTGTAGACTTTCGACAAGGGGTAAGGTTAGCTAAAGGTTATATATTTTTGTATTCTTATTTTAGTGGATGAGAGAAACGAATATAAAGGCTCAGAGGGTTATAGATGAGTGCTACAGAAGGGTTTTATTTTGGGTGGTTAGCTAATCAGTGTAATCAGGTAAAGAAATAAAGAATGTGTTAAATGGATGGGCTAATTTGGTTTATATCCTAAGTCCTTTATCACATAACAATACCTATATCACGCGAACGTGATCTCACTGCAGTCTCGTAATGATTTCAAGCACAAGTTCTAGAATCAATAAATCACCGACACACTCATAATCAAAGGAATCAAGCATAAAAGATGTATGCTATATACAGGCTCAGAATCCTCACATATTTACTGGAATGGTTATAAATGTGCAAGTAATGTCATCAATCTCGAGTCGAATCTGCTTTATCAATCGGTACACATCTCTGGTTTCAAAAACTTTTTTTATTTACTACGTTTTATTATAATGTATTAACCTAAGTGACAAAAAATTGAAAATAAATTTTAGATTACCGAGGGCGAAAAAAGTATAAGTTCAATAAAAAAATGAGTCTTATTTATCCAATTCATTTTCCCCCTATACTTAAGTTGGGCATCATGCGTAATTAGAAAATAACTTAAAAGTAAGACAAGCAGAAAAAATAAATATAAGAGACACAAGACTTCTCAGGATTCTTAAGTGCTCGGTTGAATCTTGAAAGATAAGGCACAAAACGGAACGCCATCACAAGCATGTGAATTCAACCACATATAATATACTGATCTGAATATATATGTCACCAAGTGTAAGACTTCATCCGACCAACCACCACCTGTTTATTAAATCTTCAAAACAAACAATACTACAAAACCGTAAAATACAAAAGCGCACTTTCGTAGGCAACATGATTGCATGTAGCGTATGCAATAGGCCTTTAAACCCCTCGGTGTCCCGAGTGGACGAGTTATAGTCTCGTGAGGGTTTTCTAGAGAAGAAACCCACAAAGTTCAAAAACATATATATTTATATTACAGAAATCAAGTAAGAAGCACAAATGCCTTATATATCAAACTACAAAGTTTTTCGTTTTATATATTCTTTTTTCTTTTTTTTTTAAATTATTTATACACAATTTACTAAAACAAGCACAAACAAAACACAACGTAATGAAAAACAATATAAGAAGAAAAATATAATTTCTAGTATTCAAACATTCATAAACACATAGGAAAACAAATATAAAGGCAAAAAGAATTTAATTTTTTATATATTTTTTATGGTTTTAAGACGAACACATATCAAGCACATAATTATTATTTAAGGTACAAAAACTTATAACTACTAACAAAGAAAATCACATATAAAGAAGAAAACAAATATTTTTTTTGGGTTTTCAATTTTTAAGACAAACACAAAGTAAACACATAATAATTATATATGACTTATAAAATAAATGATTTACAATTTTTTTTTGGCAAACCAGAAGTGCGTCGCGCTTAAAAGAAAGTGCCGCATACTTATAACCTATTTTTTATAATTTTTCAAATATTCAAAAGATGAGCGTGGTAAAAATTACAAAAGTGCGCCGCACACAAACAAATGTGCGATGGTTTTATTATGTTAGAAAACCTTTTTAATTTTTCACATTTTATTAGTTAACAATTTATATAAACACATAACACATAAATGCATACACATAAACATACAAAACAAATACACACAAAAACTTAGAAAACAAAAAAAATAATGTAACAAGAGACCTTTTTTTTCTTCAAGTTTTTATAGATTTTAACACCTTCTATTTTATTTTATATACATACGATTAAAAAAAACATGTGTTTGTGCCAATATTATGATATTTAATCGATACGATCTCTTTATGTTTTGGTGATGACAAACATGTAACTTGTAATACGTAACGTAAAGTGCGCAAGTTACTCGTAATCACAAATCATCAATGCATACATGCATCTACATCTCTCGATGTCTCAAGTCTGCATCAAGACAGACATTGGTTTACACCCGACGTAAATCACATAAGATATGTACAAACCAACATTAAACTTGTAGGATGATCAAATAAATAAGTTTTTGTCTTAAACTTTATATTTTTATCAATGTAACAAAATAATTTCTCAAAAATTAATTAGAAAAATTATTTTTGAATTATAAAAAAATGTTTTATGTGGTAATTATTTTCAAATTCAAATATGGCCATTCCCCCTCCCCTAAAACAAGTCTGATCAGATAAATATTTCACCACAAGAAGACAAAATTAGGAGCGTCTGTCGGGGCGGCCCCCGTAAATAACCGACGGCCCTCGTAAATACCCGCGGCCCCGTAATATATCTGGGGGCCGTCACTTTCAGACCAAGAGTTTTCAGCTCTTATAAATAGTGGGTCGCTTCCAACTATTTTTACAACATCTTGCATAGATTTCTTTTAGTTCTTTCTATTTTTAGATCTCACTAAAACTCTCTAAATTTTTTGATCATTAAACTTGTTTAATCTTGTTTAAATGTGATCCAATCTTCTATCCTTTCCTTCTTCCCTCAAGTGTAAGAGAATAACTTTTGTCATCGTCAAGATACGAAGTTATATAGTCTAGTTAGTCCATTTGTAACACTTGTTACATATAGATCGAGTCCATGTCTTCCAATCTTTAGTAGTGTATAGATGCGAATGGTGTATATATTCGAAAGGGTTGATCGTGTGTTGGTTAGTATTTTAGTCCTCAAAATACATTGGTGAAGTGGTAGATTGGTTCTAGCTAAGATTAGGACTCGACATTTAGCTTAGTGTCGGAAAATAATGTAAGCGACGCGGTTTATGTGTTTAGGCCATAAAACACAAGGTTTGTTATGTCGTGCCATAAAACATAACGGGTTTGGTTGTACCCGAAGAAGAACTTGACGTCTAGCTTAGTGTCGAAAAATAATATAAGCAATGTGATACGTACAAAACGTGTCGAGTAATATAATATAGTAATACCCGTTAGTAATAATAATCACTTTAGGAAAAGGAAAAAATTATTCTTCCGGAGTCGTAATCCACGTTGAGATTCAAATTGAAAACCACGTTTATGTTTTGAAGTAAAATGCTTGATTATATTTTTAGATTTTTGGTTTTAGAATTTAAACTACTTTTTTAGAAAACTATTTTTAATACTAAAAATTATACTCATATTAATACTAGAATTATACTAATCAATTAAACTACGAGAATTGTACTAAAATGATCTAAAAGATTTATAAGATGAATATGCTTGCTAAGTGACGTGAAAAGTTCCTTAAGTGTGAATTAAGGTTTATTAACGAATTATTATCCTTAGAAAAGACGATTTTCTCACAACATTGGTTTCTATTGAAAATGATCCCTTAAAAAGATATTAATTACTAGATGTGTCATTTGATTATTTTCCGGATTTTGCCCTTCAAACAACCAAATGACAAATCTAAATAATGCGAAAAATTATTAATCAACAAAACCTTTTTCAAGTCCATACTTAATTTTCAATTCACAATATCACTCAGCAAGCACAAATATAAACTACTCACAAAGCATAACGATCAAATTAACAAATCGAAACATTTTATACTAATAATTCTACACTAATGAATTGAAATAGGATAGAAAATGGAACAGAACTGAAGAGCCGCAAATAAATGATAACACCCGATTTAATAAGCTAAAGAAAATATTCAAATTCTATCTAGCTTATTAAACCCTTAAGCTCCACGCCTCATGAGTTGACCGGTACCAAAAACTCAAAAAACATACAAACTGTTAAATCAATACAGTTTATAACAATTTAAGATTTTCAATTTCTGTTTACATTAACCACTTGGCCCAACAATGAATTACACAAACCAAACGCAGGCCCAATAGTAAACCAGACGCAGCCCAAGGTAATACCAATTGCCCAAACGTTGCCTAATATCAATAGGCTAAAATCTCAATAAGCTGAACTTATTTGTTCAATAAGCTAATCTGAATAAGCCAGAACAACCACAAACCACACGAAAAGCTTATTCGAATAAGCACTAAGATCTAGATTAAGCAAGATATAAACCGATTGAGCAAACACAATGATTTCAAAAGCTCTAAGAAATCAAATAAGCAATCAAAACTAATTCTAAAATAAGCACTACGATAATAAAACTAAGCTAGAAACAAGCACAATGATATCTAGAAAAAAAACCTTAACGAATATTCATGAAAGATCAAATAAGCATTCCATCATTCAAATACAAGATACATCCACAATAAACAAAACGAAATCTATACTATATAAGCACTTATAAGCATGACAATCAACAGAATAAGCAAACGAAATCATTAATTGAATAAGCACTAAAAACGAATATAAAAGATTAATAAGCAAATAAGCTAAAGCAAAATTTTAGAAAAGTATATAAGCTACAACGAAATTGAATAAGCAATGAGTAGCTTATCAAACCATAATGAACAGCTTTTGGAACACAAAAGAGCTTAAAACTAGAAATAAGCTCTAACTTAGCTTATTATACAAGATTAAGATCAAACCTTATTTAGGAATTTAAGGTTGTAAACCGTTTAAGCTTATGAAATGCTTAATCAATTAAAAACTCTTAAACCAAAAATAAGTTAAGAAATAAGCTGAATAATAAGCTCAGAAAAGTAGAGCTTATTCTACAATAAGTTTGGAAGAGAAATATCAAATAAGCTATTAAGCAACTCAAACATAAAACATCATTTTCATTTAAAAGATAATAAGCTTGTACAATATCCTAATTAAGCTGTTAATTAGCTTTTACAATTAAGCATAAGTGAAAATAAGCTAAACATAAAAAAAATAAGCTAAACAAACTAGAGAGAAAACTTTAAAAAGCTAAATCCTAATGAGCCAAAAGTGAGGGAGCGTGTTGTCTTTATAGGAGCCTAGGGGGTAAATTTGTAAATTTTGCACACCACCGACTTATTTATTAGCCAATCATTGGCTTGGGTGTGCGTGTCCTCGGATTGCAGACTGAATTTAGCTAGATCCACCACTTGATGAGGGACACGTGTCATTCCTTTTGGCTTAAATGATACGCACAAATTCTCAGCCACTTGATCTCTTTACTGTGTATTTGAAATGAGAAGCAAATTTGCCTCGCCATGTGGAGGCTGGATACTGGCTCACAACAAAATAGTGGAGCATCACGTGAGCTTGTTTGATTTATTTAGAGGCACGTGAGCATCAAACGCACCCTTTCTCTTTATAACTTTAAGTCTTAAAAATAAGAAGTGAAATGGGCTTCATTCATTGTAATTGGGCCTAAATTGGAAAATAGCCATGATGGGCCATCAATGTAGTGTCATGGGCTCAGCTTTGGGCTCATTATGGGACTGAGTTGGGCTTGTGGCTGGCTTGAGCTAGAGATAACATGGGTTGGCCCGGCCCATAAAATGGGTTATGGGCCGACCCAATAAGCAACGAAGGCACCGTTGGACTCGTATTTCTGCGCTCTTTCCAATGGCATGCTCGAGAGATTTTTCCGACTTTGTCTTGTTTATGAATAATAATCACTCTTGATCGAAACGAACCCGAAAATTCCCGTTTTTGACTTTGTTTTCAATCCTTAGTACCTACAAGACATAAAAATACCAAACAAACATATTTGCAAGATAATTATCCATATTTTAGTATTTTTATTCTGATTTATAGTGTTTTATGAGGTTAT
Source organism: Tanacetum coccineum (assembly GCA_026074375.1). Taxonomy (NCBI): domain Eukaryota; kingdom Viridiplantae; phylum Streptophyta; class Magnoliopsida; order Asterales; family Asteraceae; genus Tanacetum; species Tanacetum coccineum. Next base: position 14,747 of record BQNB010039606.1, read on the forward strand.
AAGGATGTGTGTTTTAGCACACATCAAATTCCCCCACACTAAGCCATTGCTGGTCCCGCACATAATGTTTAAAACACGCCCGGAAATAAATAATTTAACCCCCCTTAACTTATGACCCCTCACAATCAAACAAGAACATAAAAGGTCAATTAAGAAGGTTCAAAAACCATTTATTTTGAAAACACCCTCGTTTTGACCACTTATTTAATAATTGATAAAAACTAAGATACAATTTTTATAAAATTTATTTAAAAGGCTTTAAGAACGGGAGTTCGTCATCCTTGACTTTTCACAATCCCCAAACCAAGTTAAAAACGAAATCACTGCCAAATATAAGATTAGATGCTAACACTACTCATAAATGCTAATTGTGTACGCATTAGCCACTTTTCGCTCCCTTAGTCCTAAATCCTCTAAGGATTTTATTATTATTATTGGTGACAAATAAATTATGTCCTTATTATTATAAAGGTGCCCGGTTTAGACCATAATTAGTTTGAAATCCTTTCTTAAAGAGACGATATGATGATAATAAGGTCCACATTAAGGTTCTAATTTCCCATGATTTAGGGGTTATCCTTTTTATTTCATCTGAAATAACTCAACTACGAGTCCAAAGACGGTGGCTTTATTTAGATAACCCTGTAGTCGAAATTTGGCTTTATTATTATTATTATTATTGCAACATTATTATCCCTCGGTCCTTTAAATAACTAACACATCGGGCGTCCTAACCGACAGAGCCAGTAGTCTTATTTCGACCTCGGTAATTTCCTCGACCTTTTTAAAGACTGACACATCGGGCATCCTATCCGACAGAGCCAGTGAACTTTTATCAGTCTCGGATTATTATTATTATTACTTCCACCCTTTAAACGACTGCAACATCGGGCGTCCTAACCGACAAGAAATAGTGGTCTTATTTCGGCTTTAGTTAATTACATTATTATTTATTATTTTTTATAGCCAAATTTCAAGTCCTGTGGTCTTTTAGCTTCTGAGACATCGGGCGTCCTAACCGACAAGACCCGGTAGCCTATTTCCCCACAACACTGACAGAACCTCGATGTGTACCTTACTTTCACCAGAAGGAATCTCTACGAAGGAATTTAAACTAAGAATCGCAAAAACCAAAGTATCTTTATTTATTTAACAATTATATAACGTTTATTAAGCTGGTGGGAGCAAAAAGCCACAATTAACCTCTATGAACCCTAAAGAGATCCAACTACTCCACGCTTAGCATCTTACTTATATTTAACTCTATCATTTTTTGTTCTTTGCAAAATTTTAAAGTTTAGCAAACGCTTAGTCTCGAAAGCTAAGGGGAGAGCTAGAGTGCATAACTTGGTCAAGTCAAAAGCTACGTAGTTCTACGGGCCTACTTATTCACATATCTAACAATAACTAAGAGATTTTTTTTTATCTTTTTATTTATTTTTTAGGCATAAAATAAAGCAATATTTTGGTTAAAACGGGGTTGCAAGGGACACAGCAAGGCACAGGTAAGATCATATTTCGGCAGACATCCCCCCATATTTAGAACTGAACATTGGCCTCAATGTTCAAAAATGTCGGGTTTTACCCCCACACTTAAGAATGAAAAAGGAAAATGCTAGTAATTCTAAGTGTGAAAGGGGAAACACAATAAATAAACATGATCAGGATTGAGGATTCCAAAATAAGCAGAAGATCGAAGACCGGGTGATTGGAGGATTGAAAATAAGCACGGGTCTTCATGATCTTAAGGAATCCTGCAAGCAAAAACGGTACCACAAACCATAGAAAGAAGCACACCCCCACACTAGGGCTATATAATCACACACAGATTTATTAAGAAAATAGAAAGAAGAACAGACAAGGGTTGCCTCCCGAGAAGCATTTGTTTTTGTGCGAGTCTCTAGCTTGACTCTCCCCGAATTCCTTTGTCCTTGGGGCAGAAACAGAAGAACAGAAAAATCTTCATCGGACCTTCATTCAAAATATTCAGATGAACATTAACAATCTTGAAAGTCTCATAGGTCCGATGAAATAATTCCAGATTGAGAGAGTGAACTCCTTTTGAAGTGAGTATCCCGGGATTGAAAACTTTGTCTTCATTTTCAGATGAAAATGATAATAAAGTCTCAATCACAGTTAACTCCAAGTGAAAAAGGAGTTCTTGATCAAAAGAGATAGATAGAAAGTTATGTTCCTCAAGAATTAAAAGTGCCTTAGACGAGGTATTCACTTTAAAATCCTTATCTTTTGATTCATCCTTGAAAATTTGAGTTCCACCCAAAATGGGTATGCCTAGGTTAAACACCTTGCCTTCATTTCTGAAAGGAGATGATAACAAAGGAGCAACCTTAGATGAAGAATCTGTTGATGGATCTCGGTTCAGCAAATATTTAATTTCTCTAAGATCAGCTTCAGGATCAAAATTATCATCCTTATTTCCTGGTGGAAATGGGTCAAGAAGAGCGAGTTTATCGGCGAACTCCTCAAGAAGAGAATCACTAGTCTCAAAAGGTGTGAAACTAGGAGAAGAATCAAAAGAAGAAGTGGTACTGCCACTGAATGGATGATTTGATTTCTTAATTTTTAACATTTCTTCAAAACGATCCTCGCATGTGATGTCAATGAAATTAATCATATTAATTGACTGATTTCCATTCTTTTGAGGATGTTTCAAAGTGCTATTAGCATGAAAGATCAATTTTTCATCACCGTCTCTCAAAATAAGCTCTTCTCCATAAACATCGGCTAAAGCACGAGCCGTCCTCAAGAAGGGTCTCCCTAAGATAAGGGGAACACGAGGATCGACGTCATAGTCGACAACAACGAAGTCGGCTGGGAATGTGAACTTACCCACTTGCACACAGACATCCTCGGCTATACCGGCTGGATAAGCAACAGTCCGGGTAGCTAGCTCGAGGGTCATGCGAGTAGGAGTAAGATCAGGAAGAGATAGTTTCTTCCACATATAAAGAGGCATTAAGTTAATACTAGCACCTAGATCGGCTAGGGCCATGCATGACTCAAGCCCATGAAAATCACATGGAATGAGAAATATCCCAGGGTCTCCAAGTTTTTCAGGTAACTTTTTTAGGAGGACCGCTGAGCAATTCTCAGTCAGAGAAGTGTTTGCCAATCCTAATAGTTTCTCCTTATCGAAAAGGAGATTTTTAACATTTTATGATACTTTGGCATAAGAGCTAAAGCTTCAACAATACTAATATTGAAGTGAAGTTTCTTAAACATTTATAAGAACTTGTGAATTTGTATATCAGACTTGTCTTGAAGCTTATCCTTATTCAGCCTCGAAGGATAAGGAATGGGAGGCTGATGAGGATTCCACTTAGGAAGCTTAGAAGAAGAAGAAATAGGAGGGGGAGGAATCTCAGAAGAAGCAGGAGAAAGAGGAGACTGGACAACCAGAGGTGAGACTCTGATGGTACTCTCGGTGAGTACCTGGTCCATGATCGTCTCCGGGTCTCGTTCCACCTCCTTAGAAGAAGAAGAAAAAGGAGGTGGAACTGAGGGTCCATCTAAAACAATACCACTCCGTGTGGTAATTGCTTTGATATTCGCTCGAGGGTTAGATGTGGTGTTACTAGGCAATGCACCCTGAGGTCTCTGAAATAGAATCTTTTTTATTTCGGACATTTCTTTTTGCATTGATTGATTAAAAGCCTATTGATTTTGGTTTGATATAAATAACTGTATCAACAATTCATCCATAGGAGATTGATCTGGAACTTGGTTCTGATTGTAATTTTGACCATGGTTTTGATTATATGCTTGATTTTGATTATTACCATGGTTAAAATTCTGTTTGTTCTGGTTATACCCTTGGTTTTGATTATTTCTATTTTGGTTTTGATTATGGGTATTCCTGTTTAGGTTATTTTGATAAGCCTGATTGTTCCCCTGATTCTGATGATTAAATCCTGGTGGTCCGAGGTATTATTGGAACGATAGCTTAAAAGATTACGGTTACCTTAGGGTTGGTAAGAATTACCACCCTGGTTATAGATTCTTGTAGTAGCATATATGTCCTCTTGAGTGTAGCCACTGGCGGCTTGGAACTCATAATAAGCATGTGGATCACCACAAGTCAAACAACCATTTTGTATAGAATTAACTGGTCGGTTCATAAAAGAGAGAAGAGCTTCAACCTGCTTAGTGAGAGCGGTAACATGGGCATCTTGAGTCGAGCTCCCACTAGCACTTGAAACTTAAGTTTTGTTTCCAGAAGTTTAAACTTTAGATTTTTTCTCGATAATAGTCAAAGCTTCTTGGGTATTCTTGGTTAAAAAATTACCATTAGCTGCAGAATTAAGAGAATCCTGATCAGATTGATTTAAACTATTATAAAAAGTATCAATCTGATAGAGATGAGAAAAGCCATGACGGGGACATTTGTTAAGAAGATCTTTAAATCGGTCCCAGGCTTTAGAAAATGTCTCACCAATTCTTTGTTGAAATCTCGTGATTTCATTTCGAAGATTGGTAGTCTTAGAAGGAAGAAAGAAACGGTTCACAAACTTGGACACAAGATCGTTCCAAGTTGTGATAGAATTAGGAGGTTCTTTTTCAAGCCAAGTTCGGGCTGCTCCTTCAAGAGAAAAGAAATAACAACAGTTTAACAACATCACCCGGAACGTTATTAAGTTTAACTGTTTGTGTTATTTTCGTGAATCGTCGAATATGAGAATGAGGATCATTGTTTTCAAAACCATGAAAAGCAATGGCGGTTACTAGATTAAGTAAACCGATCTTCAATTCGAATTGATTAGCAAGAATGAGGGGGTACAATAATTGCATCCCCTACACCATCGGTTGGTGCCTGAAGTAACTCCTCCATCGATCGGAGGTCGGGTATCGGACCCTGCGGTGGAACTTGTCCGGCCATATCGTCTTTTTCTAGATCAAAAAGGAGTGACGATTCACTTCGACTATTTTGACTTAATAACTTTTCGGGATCTTCAATAGGAGATAAAAGTCGTCTAGCGGAAGAACGTGTGCTCATGCACTATATAGAAAAATAATATATAGAAAAAGAAAGAAGAATTTTTTTTTGGATTTTTAATAAAAATATAAATGATAAAAATAAAATATTTTTGGACTTTTTAAAGATATTAAAAATAAATATTTTTGGATTTTTATTGTTTTTATATTTTTTTGTGTTTTATATTTTTTAATAGATACAAAAATAACTTTCAAGGAGAAAGGATCTTCAAGGCATCAACCGCGAAACAAAACGTGATAATCGTAACAAAATTTCCCCGGCAGCGGCGCCAAAAACTGATACGTACGAAACGTGCGGAGTAATATAAATACCCGTTAGAAATAATAATCACTTTAGGAAAAGTAAAAATTATTCTTCTGGAGTCGTAATCCACGTTGAGATTTGAATTGAACCCGCACTTATGTTTTGAAGTAAAATGATTGATTATCTTTTTAGATTTTTGGTTTTAGAATTTAAACTACTTTTTTAGAAAACTATTTTTAATACTAAAAATTATACTCATATTAATACTAGAATTATACTAATCAATTAAACTACGAGAATTATACTAAAATGATCTAAAAGATTTATAAGATGAATTTGCTTGCTAAGTGACGTGAAAAGTTCCTTAAGTGTGAATTAATTGAAAAAAAACCCCTAATCTTCAAAAACCCTAATCAATTTTCCTCCCTTCAACCCCTCCCATCTTCTTCCTCGATCTTTCATTCAATCAAAAAAAAAACCTAATCTTCAAAAACCCTAATCAATTTTCTTCTTCATGGGAAAGCAATTCATCAATACGGATCAAAATGGTTGGACATGGATAACTCGGACAAGAAATCAAAACCAATTGGAAATCTTTATCATAAGGATTTGGAGAACATTGCAACATCCTTTTATGTCACCAATATGCCTCCGGCATTAACATCAAAAGGATTATGGAACGTGTGTGCTTCTCATGGTCGTTTGGTTGACGCTTTCATCGCTAATAAATTATCTAAAGGAGGTAAACGCTTTGGTTTTATTAAATTCCTTGGTGTTAAGGATGCAAATTCTATTGTGAATTCTATGTCGAATATATGGATTGGTAGTTTTCATCTTTACATCACCTTAGCTTTAAACCAACATCCCAACACAAAAACCCTAGCACCAAAATATACTCAATCCCAACCAAAACCTACCAACGCTTTCACTACCGCCAATAACCATAACGCCTTCCCATCTCTTAACAACATCGCCACAAATAATAAACCTCCAGAAATCAAAACACACCAACCAAAACCCTCATACTCCTCGACCCTCAAATATGTTCCCATATCAACCTCCAACGAAACAAAACCCATCCAAAAACGCACCATCACACTCGAACAAGAAACATTATTTGGGAAAAACGGATACAATCCTTCTGGTGAAATTGAAACGACATCGATTCATGGAAAACATGGTATGTCACTTTGTAGAATGAAGGTTCTTAGATCTTACTATCATCATGTTGGCGGATACTGGATTGGATTACAATTTCCCTCATCTATGTAATGCTTTAAAATTCCACAGAGAATGAAAGTCTTAAAAGGTTGTATTCTGTTAAAAGGGCTCCCATGGCCTAATTTTAAAGTTGACGAACGAATTCTTTGGATTGAGGTGAGTGGTTTACCTTTATGTGCTTGGGGCTCAATGGCTTACAAAAAGATTGCAAGTAGCTTTGGGAAATTCTTGTTCTTCGAGAAGGAAGAATCCACAGCATTGAGTTCGGGTAGACTTTGCATATCTACCAATTCACATCACTATCTCGGAAACTGTTCCAGTCGACATCAAGAATGAGTCTTTTGAGGTTTTGGTCAAGAAATTGGATCACTGGAGTACACAAATAAAAAGATGACTTACAATGACATTTCCTTCAACCACGATTTAATGGAGGTGGTTCATGTATCTGAATCAAACGGGACGAGCAAACCGATTGCATGATTTTGAAAATTCTCCAAACATAAAACTCAAACAATATGGATGAACAAGCTTTTGACATTGAATCTGGGTCCGAAGGGCGACAAAAAGATGGTGAAAATAGGTCTTCAATCGACTCCCCAAGAAAAATAATGAAGCAGACACCAATTTTTTAATTTTTCCACTAATTCAGAAACAAAGGATAATTCTTCGGATTTAAGTAGACCTCCTGGATTTGAGTTCATGAAAAAGAGCTTTTCATCATCTAGCAATTGTTCTACATCGTTTGCAAGACGTAGAAAAAATGATATCAAAGGATTTTCCCTTTTAAGTGAACTCAACCAAATCATTGATGTGGGCTCGTCACTTGGTTATTGATGTTTTAGGGATGTAAAAAAACTTACACAAAATGATCCAAAGAATCGGGTATTCACATGGTTGGACACTTGAATTTTTTGTCAATAAATAGTTGTGGTGAGGAGAAAAAGAAGAAAAAGGCATGTGGATAAAGGACTTTGCCTTAAAAACAATGTGCATTTTTCTTGGATTTCAAGAATAAAAGACTCGTCTTGAGCTATTTCGAAATTAAATCATGTGGGTAACTATGCTTTTGATAATGCTTGTTAGTTTGGCTCATGTGGGTCTCTCAGGTGGTCTTATTTCTATATGGGACCCCAATATGTTCTCTAAGAATTCTATTTGGTGTGACGACTCATTTATTATTATCAAAGGGAATTGGAAGAATGTAGTGGGAGACTGTTTCATGGTGAATATTTACGGCCCACAAGATCATGTTTCTAAAGTTGCCTTATGGAATAGACTCATAGACTTCATGCATCACTATAATGGCTCCTATATTATGTTTGGAGACATGAATGCTTTGTCAGAAACGTACAAGTTAAGGTTTGGTACTACTTGAATAGTATGATGATGATTATTTTAAATCTTTTATTGATTCTACACGGTTTAGGCGTTCTTCTATTGGTGGTCGCTCTTTTTACTTGGATGATAAGCAGGTACTAAGCTTAGAAACTTATCGCTTCCTTATTTCAGAAGATGTGACTATTCGGCTCCCAGATTGTTCGATTACTGCTATTGACCTAGGTTATGGTCTGATCATAACCCTTTCCTTTCCTTCATATTGACAAAACTAATTTTGGTCCCACTCTGTTCAAATTGTATAACTCATGGATTTTGAGAGATGGTTTTGATAACCTCATTAAAGAGGAATGGGAATTGCTTGATTCTAATCTTAAATGTCATGAAAAGTTTCGCCGCCTCAAGGATAAGATCAACCAATGGAGCAACAACATCAAGACATTGGAAAGAAACAAAAAAACCATGGCTCTTGAGGAAATTAATTCAATTGAGAAAAGGATTAATGAGGGATCTGCTATGCCTTCCGACAATGATCACCGCCTCATCCTTCTTCAATAAATTGAAAAGATCGATAAGTTTGCTTCAATGGATATTATTCAAAAAGCTCATGTCAAATGGGATATAGAAGGGGATGAAAATTCCAAATTCAGCTTCCTGGGCTCATTCAACCAAAAAGGCGGAATCCAAATGATTCAATAGGATTTATGGTTGAAGGAAATTGGGAATCACGAACCCTTGCTTGATCAAGGATGCCTTCCTTCAATTCTATAAAAGGAAATTCCAAGCTCAAGATTCACAGGTTATGTTCTCTAACCTTCCTCATTCTCATTCCCTTAATTGCATGGATCGAGAAACTCTTAAAAGACAGGTTACCCTTGAGGAAATTAAGAAAGCCGTTTAGGATTGTGGAAGTAGTAAAGCTCCGCGGACATGGTTATTTCGTTTGTCGCTTGATGTGAAGAAGTATTTGGGCACTAGTCAGAAGGTTCTATATGATTTTGTTAACTTATTCTTTGCTTCTTGTGTTATGGCCTATGGGCTAATTCTTCTTTTTCACCCTTATCCAAAGGTCAACAACCCTCTTAATCACTGCCTTTCGTCCTTATTTCGCTTAATTGGTATAAACTATAAAAATCGTTGCCAATAATCTTTAGCTAACCGTTTATTCTAAAGTGATTGACAAGATGTTAGCAAGAACAGTCGGCGTTTATTTGCTGGTCGTAAATTTCTTGATGGCCCCCGTTTTATAAGCGAAATGCATTGAGTGGTATAAAGACGAAAAAGAAGGCTCCTCATTTTTAAAGTGGACTTTGAAAAGGGGTTTTTGATTCCATAAGCTGGAATTACTTGATTCACATTCTCGACAGTTAGGATTCTGGTAATAATTGGTGCTCTTGATTAAAGCCTTGTCTAAATTCTTCGAGAGCTTCTATTTTATTAAATTGTAGCCCTACGTTTTGAGTTTTCCTATTTAAGCGTGGTCTTCGGCAAAGGAGATCCTCTATATCCTTTACTTCTATCTTGGTTATGGAAGGTCTCCATAATGCTTTTGAGGAAGCAGTGGGAAATGGTTTGATTACTGGTAGATTTTTGTTTATGATTAAGAATTATTACAATCAATGTTTCATCTTTTCTCATGTAGATGATGTATCATTAATACGGATTGGAATGCTAAAGACATGGATAGATATCATTCGTGTTCTCCATGTTTTTATCTAGGCCTCGGGTCTTCTAGATTAATATTCACAGTATATTTTTTATTGTTATTGGGGTTAATAATAGATGAAGTTGTATGTAGGCTAGCCAATGCTGGTTGTTTTGCAGGTGATATCACTTTAATTCCTTGGTCTCCCCCTTGTTCCAATATGAAGTCTATTGCTAACTGGAAGACGCTTGTGATCGTTTCATTATGAGGCTTTCCTCTTTTGGAAAGCTAATCTTCTGTCGATTGGGGGTCGTTTGACTCTTATCAAGTCTGTGCTTGGTAGTCTTGGTATCTACTATCTATCAATTTTCAGAGAACCCGAATCGGTCCTTCAAGACCTGGAAAGAATTCGGGCTAAATGTTTTTGAGGTGGAAATAAAGATAAAAAAACTAAATGGCTTGGTTCTAAAGAGCAAAATTATTCTTAATTCTTTCGATAAAGGAGGGTTAAACATTGGCAGTCTTAAAGCTTTCAACCTTGCTCTTCTTCAAAAATGGCGTTGGAGGTTGCTTTCTTCCCCAAACGCCCTTTGGGTTCAGGTCATCAAAGCTTATCATGGTCAAGAAGGAGGTTTCGATACAAATGGTTGTAGCTTCAAGGTGCATTTGGGTAACATTGTTGGACCTCCAATTTTCTCCACTCTGAAAGGATATTATCTTATTTAACACTTTTCGTTTTAAAGCAGGTGTGAGGGCACTCGTATTCGATTTTGGAAAGATAATTTGGTGTAGGCGAGACTCCTCGTTTTACAAGGTACAATCGGCTCCTTATCATCTTGATCAAGACAAAGATTGTCTTATCATTGACCGTATTAAATATATGGGCAATGGTCTTGGAATGGGTCTCGGACAATCTTGGTTTAGAAATTCTAGAATATTTATTGTTGACAAGTTAATGAGATATCGGTCAACCTAAATAATCGATGTCAATGAAGGATACTTGTACTTGGAGTCTTGGGTCTCTATAGGTACTTTTACGTTAAGGATGCTCGTTATAGGATTGATTCCAAAATATCCATCCCACTCTTGCTCATGCTCACTATTTGGGATAAATCTATCTCCCCCCCCCCAGGAAGGTCAATGTGTTTTATGTGAGGCTTCCTTGACCGACTCCCTCATAGATTGAATCTTTCTTTGTGTGGTATGGATATTCCGGCCATCTCTTGTCCTTCTTGCAATGCCAATGTTGAATCTGCTAATATGTTTTTTTGAATGCGACATTGCTACCGCGATTTGTGGATGCTCATTTTTAGATGGTGTGTGCTCTTGTTTTCCCTTTTTACTGTGATTATTCTCTTTTCAAGCTTCTTCTTAGGGATTTCTTTCTAAGGCTTGCTCATCTCACGTGGCATGCTTCTAAAGATAAAAAACACAGATTCTATGTTATTACTACTTCGGTTCTTTGGTGGCTTTGGAGATACCAAAATAGCATCACGTTTAACTCTCAACCGTTGAGGAAAAGTGATCTAATCGATAATGTTCGTTTCTCTTCATTTTCGTGGCTTCACAATAGGGACCATATGAAGTTATCTTGGAATGACTGGCTTATGTATCCCCTTTCGATCACGCGTAATGGCAATGGTTAGAGCTGCTTTTGGTTTTTTCCTGAAGCTGGCGTTCAAGTTCGCTGGGTTGGCGTACCTGTACGCCAAGGTTTTTTCGTTTGGCATCTTCGTCGGTTTTGAGGATGGTTCTTATTTTCATCCTTCTCTCGGGACTTGTTTGGGGTTTCATCAAAATCCATCCCGAAGTGAAAACCGGTGGCTCGGCCTCCGGGATGGGGGGTTTTTCTTTTGCCGAAGTGAAAACCGATCCGGCGGCCTTCGTGTCAAAAGTTTTTTCATCTCTTTTGATTCCCTCGCAGTTAAAGTCTCGGGATTTTACCATTTTTTGATGTTATGTAATTCTTTTTGTTGACTCTATTGTACTTTAAGTTTCTAGCGTCTTTCTAGACTCTTTTTTATATATATTCCATCTTTGCCGTTCAAAAAAAAAGTGTGAATTAAAGTTTATTAACGAATTATTATCCTTAGAAAAGACGATTTTCTCACAACATTGGTTTCTATTGAAAATGATCCCTTAAAAAGATACTAATTACTAGATGTGTCATTTGATTATTTTCCGGATTTTGCCCTTCAAACAACCAAATAACAAATCTAAACAATGCGAAAAATTATTAATCAACTAAATCTTTTTCAAGTCCACACTTAATTTCCAAGTCACAATATCACTTAGCAAGCACAAATATAAACTACTCACTAAGTATAACGATCAAATTAACAAATCTAAACATTTTATACTAATAATTCTACATTAATGAATTGAAATAGGATAGAAAATGGAATCGAATTGAAGAGCCGCAAATAAACAATAACACCCGATTTAATAAGCTAAAGAAAATATTCAAATTCTATCTAGCTTATTAAACCCTTAAGCTCCATGCCTCATGAGTTGACCGGTACCAAAAACTCAAAAAACATACAAACTATTAAATCAAAACAGTTTATAACAATTTAACATTTGCAATTTCTGTTTACATTAACCATTTGGCCTAACAATGAATTACACAAACCAAACACAGGCCTAACAGTAAACCAGACGCAGCCCAAGGTAATACCAATTGCTAACCCAACTATGAAATAATAATGCCCAAACGTTGCCCTATATCAATAGGCTAAAATCTCAATAAGTTGAACTTATTCGTTCAATAAGCTAATCTGAATAAGCCAAAACAACCACAAACCATACGAAAAGCTTATTTGAATAAGCACTAAGATCTAGATTAAGCAAGATATAAACCGATTGAGCAAACACAACGATTTCAAAAGCTCTAAGAAATCAAATAAGCAATTGAAACTAATTCTCAAATAAGCACTACGATAATAAAACTAAGCTAGAAACAAGCATGATGATATCTAGAAAAAAAAACTTAACGAATATTCATGAAAGATAAAATAAGCATTCAATCATTCAAATACAACATAGATCCATAATAAACAAAATGAAATCTATAATATATAAGCACTTATAAGCACGACAATCAATAGAATAAGCAAACGAAATCATTAATCGAATAAGCACTAAAAACGAATATAAAAGATTAATAAGCAAATAAGCTAAAGCAAAATTCTAGAAAAGTATATAAGCTACAACGAAATCGAATAAGCAATGAGTAGCTTATCATACCATAATGAACAGCTTTTAGAACACAAAAGAGCTTAAAACTGGAAATAAGCTCTAACTTAGCTTATTATACAAGATTAAGATCAAAACTTATTTAGTACTTTAAGGTTGTAAATCGTTTAAGCTTATGAAAAGCTTAATCAATTAAAAACTCTTAAACCGAAAAGAAGTTGATAAATAAGCTGAATAATAAGCTCAGAAAAGTAGAGCTTATTCTACAATAAGTTTGAAAGAGAAAGATCAAATAAGCTACTAAGCAACTCAAACATAAAACATCATTTTCATTCAAAAGATAATAAGCTTGTACAATATCCTAATTAAGCTGTTAATCAGCTTTTACAATTAAGCATAAAGTGAAAATAAGCTAAACATAACAAAAATAAGCTAAATAAACTAGAGATAGAACTTTAAAAAGCTAAATCCTAATCAGCCAAAAGTAAGGCGAGCGTGTTGTCTTTATAGGAGCCCAGGGGGTAAATTTGTAAATTCTACACACCACCGACTTATTTATTAGCCAATCATTGGCTTGGGTGTGCGTGTCCTCAGATTGCAGACTGAGTTTAGCTAGATCCACCACTTGATGAGGGACACGTGTCATTCCCTTTGGCTTAAATGATACGCACAAATTCTCAGCCACTTGATCTCTTTGCTGTGTATTTGAAATGAGAAGGAAATTTGCCTCACCACGTGGAGGCTAGATACTGGCTCACAACAAGATAGTGGAGCATCACGTGAGCTTGTTTGATTTATTTAGAGGCATGCGAGCATCAAACGCACCCTTTCTCTTTATAACTTCGCGTCTAAAAAATAAGAAGTGAAATGGGCTTCCTTCAGTGTAATTGGGCCTGAATTAGAAAATGACCATGATGGGCCATCAATGTAGTGTCTTGGGCTTCGCTTTGGGCTCATTATGGGCCTGAGTTAGGCTTTTGGTTGGCTTGAGCTAGAGATAACATGGGCTAGCCCGGCCCATAAAATAGGTTACGGGCCAACCCAATAAGCAACAAAGGCACCGTTGGACTCGTATTTCCGCGCTCTTTCTAATGGCCTGCTCGGGGGATTTTTCTGACTTTGTCTTGATCTTGAATAATAATCACTCTTGATCGAAATGAACCCGAAAATTCCCGGTTTTGGTTTGTTTTCAATCCTTAGTACCTGCAAGACATAAAAATACCAAACAAACATATTTGCAAGATAATTATCCATATTTTAATATTTTTAGTCTGATTTATAGTGTTTTCCGGGGTTATAAGGATGTGTGTTTTAGCACACATCACAACGTTATAAGGTTTACTCCGTCGAAAGGGAGCTTGTTGATTAGTGAAGTAACTCTCGAGTTGGATACTCGAGGAGTGGAGTAGGGCGAAGAGGAGCTTCGTGACCAAACCACTATAAATCACCGTGTCATGTTTGCATTTTCTTTTACCTTTTGCTTTAATTATTTCTTTACATTTATCGCTTTAACTTTATACTTGCATTGTGATCATGATTGTGTGGATTGTTGTGTATATCACGTTACTTATAGTTGTGTAGTTCTTTGTTGTAAATATTGTGAGTGTGGTTGTATTATTAGAATATGTATTTGTAATTGTAGATCTATAATCAACACTGATGACATCAAATAACGTCTATTTTATAGCATCATGTATCCCATGTAATTAACCCATTTTGTATAATTATTGCAAAGAATTATTACTTAATTGTTTATATTTGAGAATTGCAGTAATTATATAGTACTTGGTGAAAGTTAACTAAAAGGCACGCATTCTGGAGCTTAAACAAAGATATTTGAAGATTACCGTTCTGACAACCAATACGCAGTATCCATCAAGGAAGATACGGCGTATCTGTGCCTGCACTCACCAAAGGCCACGAAGGGAACAAGATCTAATACGCCGTATCCAGGAAAGGCAATACGCCGTATTCAAGCTTTATGGAAATAAAATATTATGGAAGATATCAAACGTGGTCCCTACTCCAAGAAACCCCCAATACGGCATATCCAATACTTTGGATACGCCGTATCGAACCGACTCCAGACCCTATAAATAGAAAAATCAAAATTGAGTTTTAGGTGTGCTAAATCATATTCTCGATACCTAAACCACAAAGTCGATTTTAAGAGGAGAAAAAGAGCAAAAAAGGTCGAGCAACGCGATTAATTCCATAGGAGACAACGTGTAATTTCTTATACTCTTGTAATCATTCAGTTTTTGGTATCATTCGTTAACTCGGTTAGTTTACCTTGGCTAAATCGTTACTTTTGTATTAATTATGACGTTTGAAAACTAATACCTTCGGGTATTAGCCATTATTATGAAGATCTTAATGTTTGGTTTGTTTATCTCGATTTCTTAATTTATCATTGATTGCTTGTTTATGTTTATCAATTTATACTTGTTTACGTGCTTTTGTATGTGACCTATCATTCAACTTTATCTAGTGATACGGACCAAGTAATCTAGATGCCGAGATAGCTCTCCATATAGTGATTTATACATCTAGACCAATAGGATTACAATTAACGACTTATCTTTGCCCTTTGATTAGTTGGACCATAAGGTGACCTTGATATCAACGAGTACGTTCTCGATTAATTGGTAAAGACTCAGTTAGTGGACTACTAGTGTATGAATTGTCATTAAGCAATAAGTGGGTAAAGTCTCTATGAGCTAGGGTTTAACAAGATCACCATTGCTTTAATCCCTAAGATAGATTATAATCAGCAATTAAGGATGCTTTATGCGGATGCATTTAATTGTGACAGAATTATACATGTCTAGGTCTTAGGAAGAAGTAATGCCTAAGTCTTAAGAATGATATGCTGCCTCGAGATAAGTAATCATTGCACTAATAAACAAACCAACATTTTGATTGGATTAATAATGGTTAATACAGTTTTCTTATATTTGGCTAGACCGCTCTTTTATCTTCTGTTAATTTGCTTGCGTGTGTTTTAGTGTCTTGAATTGGTTTTAGTCACCACCAAACCCGTGCCAGTCTCTCAGACTGAAAACCCCCCTTATCCATTAGATTTAGGATTAACATAGGTTTAGCTCAGATTAGACTAACTTAGATTAGATAAACCAAAGTATTAATAAATTGAAAGTGTTCCTCGCTCTTAGTGATCGACACCCATACTTACCACGAAACTCCCATCGACCGGATACACTGCCCGTTAAAGTGTTGTTTTTGGTTAAATCGACAAAATATAAATTTAAAACTTGAATCATAAAATCACACACCTTACTACAACACATCAAGCTTTTGGCGCCGTTGTCGGGGAGTAAGAATTAATCTTGATTTTCATTTGATATTTTGGTTTTTAGCATTAGATTAGATCTAACCCTTAGGATTAGTGTCATTTAAATTAGTGTATAATTCTGTATATTCTATATATTTGTGTGTTTAATTGTTTGTGTATTTAATTGTTTTCTCTAATACACTGTTCTGGTCTATAACTCGATACGATGTATCCACTTCCATTGGATACGGCGTATCCAAATTTCTGTCTAATACTGCGTATTCGTTCAAAGAAATTAATACGGCGTATTCAGTACCATTGAATACGACGTATCAATCATCTGAAACAGAATTAGAATCTGAGATTTCGTATTTGATTTCGTGCTTAATTGTTTTTATTCTTTCTTAAGAACAAATCCTGCTGATATTTTTACCGTTGTGACAGATCATACTTATCAGAGATAGTTGATTGATGAAGATACAACAAGAAATCATGGTAGAACTATTTTTCAATAAAATCATGGAGAAAGCTCAAACTGAATCAAATCTTTATATTACTAACACCAATAATGATATGAGCATTAAACTCACCAAGGAAGTTTTAACGGAGTTACAAAATAATGCATACCTACATCATGAAGACGTGGTGGACCACATTGCTATGGTGCTTGAAATGCTTAATTTAATTAGTATTCCTGGTGTGGACTCCCATTAATTATGAATAAAGGTCTTTCCTCTCTCACTAGCTGATGACGCACGACAATGGTGGATAAACAAAGGGGAAGGGAAAATCACCACTTGGAAAGAACTTGTTAAGAATTTTTCTGTAAATTCTACCCCGAATCATACGATGGAGAAGATGAAATGTTAGACGAAGGAAATAACTGGGGGATTGATCCACTTGAATTCTTATCCCGAGTAAATTCGTCATTCGAAAACCATAGGAAAGTGGATGGAAGAACTAAAAAGGTATTATTCCATGCTTGGATGAATGGAAGTTGGAATAAAAGACGAATTAATGACATAATCTTAAGTAGTAATGCCACTACTACTAACTCGTTCTTCAAGTCTTATTTGAAAACTGGAGAAAAGAACGATGTTGAAAGAGAAGGTGAACGAAGCCGGAAGAAGCGCAAATGCATCAATAGTAATTTGGAAGACAAGGTTCTAAATAACACATCCAATTCTAATAATGAGTGGCCTAACAAAAGGATGTGCAATGCTGAGAGGTTCGAAGCTATTAAATATTCACTTGGACCCAACGAAGAATACATTGCTATAAGAAGATGTGAATATTATACTTGCGAAAGGAACTATGAAACTATGTCCCAAATCTACCATGAAACTTTTCAGAAAAAGGACAACGGATGGAAGGTGACGCGTACCAAATGAAGAGAAGAAGGAAGGAAAAACTCTAACTTAAAGACCTCACTGTAAACAAAAGTGCTTTCCAGGAGACAACCTGGATTGTTATTTATTTTTATCGAGTCTGTCTTCCCAGACATCAATACGGCGTATCCGCTTCATACCATACGGCGTATTGATTGTCTGGACGTTATCAGTCCTTTATTTTTATGCACTTTAAACATTATTGTCAGTTCTGTCAATACGGCGTATTCATGCACATGCTACGGCGTATTCAACAGACTGACCCGTATTTAGTAGTTAGTTTTATTTAAATTAACCGTAGGTACCAAGATAGGATTTTGCATGTTTTTTCTATAATTTGCACAGGACCTCGGTGAAAGAAAAGAAATCGACAATGTTGGTGGAGAATCTACGATCTGGAAATCTGGAAGTGTTGGAATCTTGAAACTTCAAGACAGCTGTTAACACACATCCTTGCTTATAAACTCAACATAGAGAATCTACCGAGCAAAATATCAGGGGAGTTTCTCATTCTAATTCTTTTAAATTCTCGTATTTAATGTTTTATCTATACAACGAGGACGTTGTATAATTCAAGTGGGGGAACGGGAATTAGAATGATACTTGTCTTATTTTTCACACTAAAATGCTTAAATTATGCTCAAATTTAAAACTTTTTCAAGCATACTTTTGTGAAATTACTTGATACATAACCCGCACACAATAACCCTTATTAGATATTGTGAGCATTTAACCTTATCCGTTACCAAATGTTTACCCAAATTCCATAAAATATGAGTGTGTCGGTGATGTTGTAGACTTTAGAACTTGGCTTGGTATATCTATTCGAGACCACAATAATGAGTACTATGGATTTAGATGGAGTAACTTGTTTAAATTGGTAAATTTTACACCCAAAAACCTATAACTAACTGCACTTGGATAACACACTAACCCCACGTATAAACTCATTTGTTTACTCACATCTTAAGAGAAAGATACCCCTAGAAAAACACTATAGCAATCCTTTAGAATATAATAGCCAAATATCTGTATTCGTTACACCTTTAAACCTTATTCCTACCCTGTTAGATTAATACCATTTAACAGTTGCTAGTTGTCTTAAAGTGTAAAGTATGATATTTCCGAGTCTTGGTGCAATTTTCTATCTAGGTATGGGGGAAGAAATTTTCACATTGCAAAATGGAATTAAAATAGTCTAAACTCATGTAATTTGCTACCAATGCAATAATTGGTACGTCTGAAGAATTGAAGAATTTACAGAAGTAAAAAAAAAAAAAAAGAAAAAAAGAATAAAAAAACAAATCTAGCAAATACGAATATTGAGAGTTATTCTATGATCGTGAAGATGGTGACAAATTACACCCGAGTTTTCGTATAAATATTGTTCAAAAAAAAAATAAAAAATCAAAAACAAATATAAAAAAATCGAGCTACACAAAAGAGTAGATCAGTTGAAATAATCGGTTCCAAACAAAGCTAGACCGAAGAATTACAAAAGATCAATTATTCGCGTGATAACGTCTTCTATAATCAATGATGTAGAGTATTCTATAAAGTGGTCTAGATATCGCCAATTGTTCTTAGTAACAAGTTTGAAAAAGTGTATGGATGATTTGGAAGTTTGAACGTTACGGGAATAGCCAACTCAGTGTGTTTTTGATCTATGATCAAGACGTGTGTAAATAATTTATGTCTTTATCATCTGGTAACGTCAGGGGGGGTAGGGGGGGGTGCGGGGGGTGGAGGAAAAAATTGTCTAGCAACTTATATCTTGGACCAGAGAGTCTATTGTTTCGTAATTTTTAAATTACAACAATTTAACTCTTTCCTAATCATTATCATGGTTTTACGCTAAATGAGGATGTGTACGAGCATGCGTGTAATATTACCGTCCTTAGCGGCATGTATGCATCTCTCAGCTGCCTTGTTGGTTTATACTATTGATAAAAGTTAAAGATCCCCTATTATTCATCCTAACCCTTGGTTAAACTCGTAATGAGGATAAGTGATCGAAAACACATCAAGATGTATTCCATCTTATGGACCAATGGTATTGTTGCTTCATCCTGCCATTAGTGTGTGGTACCTTATGAAAGATTGTAACTTGATCAACCCTAAGCCTTACAATAAAAAACCCATTTAACCTTAAGAAACTTGTTACTCCTTGAGCTCTCGACGGTTGGATATTTGGTATTCTTGCCAAGCCTAGAAAATACTTTATCATAAACTGCTCTAATTAAGGCGAATAAGTTCATGTTACCACATAGATTAGTTGAGTGCGATCTTTGGGTTTTTTTCATCTTCCTATTTCGTCGAGTTGCTTTGGTTTCGACGTACTTGTAATTAGAGTCAAATAAAGCATAAACGGCAAATAAACCCTTAAACGGCGTTAGAAATTCAATTTATTTATTAGAAAACTTCTAAAAACTAACTTGAGGAACAAAGTATAGTATATCAGAGTCGGGGGATATTTGATGACATACGAAATAACGTCTAATATCTATAGCAATCATAATATCCTATGTAATTAACCCATTATATGTATATTTATTAAGTCAAAAGAATTGTTACTTCTCAATCGTATCTATTAGAGTAATATGCAGTAAAATGTGGAGTACTTGCGTGAAAGTTAACTAAAAGGCAACTCATTCTGGCGCATAAGACACGAAAGATAATTATGAATTTTGGATAACTGGCTCTGACAACCAAAACGCCATATCCATCAAAGGAAGATACGCACAATTATGTGGCTGCACTCACCAAGACCACAGAAGTGAACAAGAACCAATACGTCGAGTCCAGAAAGGCAATACACTGTATTCAAGCTTTATGGAGCGTAAAATTTAAATAAATTTAGGAAGCGATATCAAACGTTGTCCCCCTACTCACAAGAAACCCCCCATACGCTTATCCACAGACTTGATCTACGCCGTCAATGAACACAACTCCAGACCCTATAAATTAGTAAAACTCCACAAACACAGATTTAGATTAGCATCTAAAATCATATTCCTCGCATACCTAAACATACAAATTCGATTCTTTTCAGAGGAGAAAAAGAGGCAAAAAGGCAACCACACGATTAATTCCAAGGAGACAACGGGAATATTATCTTATCACACTTGTATCTATCATTTTTTGGTATCATTCGTTAACTCGGTTAGTTTACTATGGCTAAATCATTACTTTTGTATTAGTTTTTACGTTTGAAGACTAATACCTTTGGGTATTCACCAATATTAATACAGATTCTTAATGTTGTCTTTGTTTTATCTTTATTTTTTAAGTTATCGTTATGATTGCTGTTGTCTGTTTACAATTTATACTTGTTTACTGTGCATTGTTGTATGCGACCTAATCATTCAACTGGATTTAGTGAGACGGACCAAGTAATCTAGATGCTGGAATAGCTCTCCATATATGATTTTATACATCTAGCACCAATAGGAATCACAAATCTAAGGACCTATCTTTGTGCCCTTTGACTTGTGAGCTTAGTTGGACCATAAGGTGAACCTTGGTATCACGAGTACGTTATCGATTAATTGGTAAAGACTCCGGTTAAAAGACATACCAAAAGTTATGAATTGCATATAAGCAGTAAGTGGCGGAAAGTCTCTATGAGCAAGGGTTTTAAACAAAATCACCAATGGCTTTAAAACCCTAAGATAGATTATAAACCAAATATAGACTGTATTTTATGCTGATGCGTTTTAATTGTGACAGAATTATACTACGTCTAGGGTGGTCCCCCCCCCCCCCCCACCCCCTTAGGGAAGAAGTAACGCCTAAGTCTTAAGAATGATAAGTCCCTTGAGATAAGTAATCATTGCACTATAACACAAACCAACGTTATGATTGGATTAATAATGGTTATTACAGTTTTCTATAATTGGTCTAACGACCAGCTCTCTTATGCATCTGTAATTTGCTTGCGTGTGTTCTAGTAATCAAATTGGTTGTATCACCCACCCTAACCCTGCTACCTCGTCAGACTGAAAAACCCCTTATCCATTAGATTTAGGATTAACATAGGTTTAGCATAGGTTTAGCATATATTAGACTAACTTAGATTAGATAAACCAAAGTATTAATAAATTTAAAGTGTTCCTCGCTCTTAGTGATCGACACCCTACTTACCATGAAACTCCCACCGACCGGGTACACTGCCCATTAAAGTGTTGTTTTTGGTTAAGTCGGCAAAATATAAATTTAAAACTTGAATCATAAAATCACACACCTTACTACAACACATCAAACACTTCTCATATTGCGTCAAACTTGATTGGTGATTTGATACAAAATATTTAAAGATTTTAATTGGAAACGTATTCACCCCTCCCCCCCCCCTTTGAGGTTTCCATAATTGGTATCAGGAACCACGCCTAGTTTTCAAAACAAATTGTTTTTAAAATAGAGTACGATCCATGTATCAAATTACCCATGAAGGGGGATTAAATATAAAAAGTGTTTTGTTGCTTGATTCGTACTAGTTTTGTTGTTAAATATACCTCGTATACTAGCTTGAATGAAAATCTTCTCAAAAAGCTTGGAAGTGTCAATATACGTCTTTCTAAGTCCTAAGTGTAGAAATGATGTCTAAAACATGAAATTTATGTGCGGGAACAACTTCTAAAAGTCCTACATCCTTCCTTTAAGTCACCAAATGATTTTGTACAAAAAAACGTGTTTTTGGGTCACTGGTGGCGGTCCCCTAAATGTTAGGGTGGCCCCTAAATATATCTAGGGGCCGTCACCTTTCCGGGGGCCGTCACCCTTTTGGGGATCATCCATCTGTTTTGTCAGAATTTGGAAAACTTTGAAAAATCATATAAAATCAACCGTAAGTCCGTAGAAGTCGTGTCACCCGTCATTTTAAAGGTAATTGAGTCTACTTTCATTTAAAAATATTTCCAAGTCACCATTCCAAACTTAAGTTTGTCAGAAATGCAAAATACTACATAGTGGTCAAAACTTTATGTTTCGTTTTGACGTAAAACTTGTAGTTTGCCTTTTCTTTCAAGTCAAGGATTTCTAGTCAATGTATCTATGAAAATCGGTATATTTATTTTTTTTCAAATATTGATCTTGCTTAGTTTTTAAAATGGGGAGAAAACTATATTGTTTTAAATAAAATCGAGCTAGATATACATTGTTGTATCTAATACACAAAACAACGATGAATATCTTTATGTGCATACTAATTGATTATGTGTATTTACTTGTATCTTAATATTGTTAATAGATATTATTAAGTGAGCATTGCTACTTGTAATTGAGTTACTTATATATCTAAACACATGTGCCATGTACGCTATTTGTGTGTTACTAGCTTTCCGGATTATGCCTAATAGGAATATCGGTAGATCACTTACGTTAAGTTGTAAGATTGTTTGTGCATTGCATATAGGCATATGTTAATAGAAATAATGCCTAAAAACGTTATTGATATTTTTCAATTTCTCTACGTTTTGATAATTACAAAATGTAAAAACGCTCTATGTAAAATTAAACGTAAACAAGTAATTAGTCGTAAATTTTCATTTTGAAAACTAATCACTTAAAGGAATAAATAAATAAATGCTTAAGGCTACCCACTACAAGGGCCACCAGCGACCTACATTTTCCCCTGCCACATCAGTTTTCTCTCTCCGGCGACCTACAAGCGACTTTTTGCCACTATATGGCGACCCTTAATTTTTTTTTCAATTTTTTTAAACAAAATTAAATTTCATTAAATAATAAAAAAATTACATAAAAATAATAAAAACCATTACATAATAATTCAGATAACATTAAAACATTACAATAATAAAATGACTAATTTTGGTGATTCCAAATGTGTTCCACTAAATCCGATTATAGGCTTAGATGAGTCGTTCTGTTGATTATCTCCTGAGTAACTTGCATTGATTTTTGATGTGTTCTTACAAGATCATCATCAAAGTGTTGTTCCTCTCGAAAAAAATCAGGAGATATCGCTACCCCGTTGTCGTGAATAATCATATTATGTAATATGATGCATGTGTACATATGACAGTCTACGTCGCGACATCCCCCGAGCCGGATATTTAAATAGCTTCCACTTCTTTTTTAATACACCAAAAGCTCGTTCCACATCTTTACTTGCTGCTTCATGCTTCGTCTTATACAATATTCGTTTATGATCATCCGTACACGGATTTTTAATGGATTAATAAGAACGGACCATTGAGAATATATCTCGTCAGTAAGATAATATCCCCTTTTATAAGGAACGTTCTTACCACGAATAGAACATCCGATGCTCTCCCCGATTTAAGATCATTGAAAATAGGATATTGACGTAAAACGTTCACGTCGTTATTCATCCCAGAGACACCACAAAACGCATGCTAAATCATTGGAGGCTATCGCTTCTAATAAAATGAATGGATCTGAACCATGATCACCCCTAGAAAAATAAGCTCTAAATGCAACTGGATAATTCTCCCACGGCCAATCTATACAATCAATGCTTCCTAACATCCCAGGAAATCCATGCTTTTACTCGTGATGAGCATAGAGTTTTTCCATGTCAGTATATGTTGGATTTCGTAAAAACTCTTCACCATACAACTCCATTATGGCCTTACAAAACAGTCGGAGACTATCACGTGCTATTGTCGCACCCATTTGCAGATATTCGTCCAATGCATCAGGAACGACTCCGTATGCCATTTGACGAATTACGGAAGTACATTTCATCAATGATGAAATACCAAGTCTTCTTGCACAATCATTTATTTGTTGAAAAAAGGGGAATAATCGGTTACCTTTCAAACAATGTTTGTGAAGAGTTTTCGGCTCATTTTGCTTCATCATATTGTGGGTGTTGGGAGAATTAAGCCTCCACTAAACGATTA
Organism: Tanacetum coccineum; assembly: GCA_026074375.1. NCBI lineage: Eukaryota > Viridiplantae > Streptophyta > Magnoliopsida > Asterales > Asteraceae > Tanacetum > Tanacetum coccineum. The sequence continues at coordinate 38,967 of BQNB010039606.1, forward strand.
TGAGCACCGTAACGATCCCTTTCTATTTGGGATCGTTGGATTTTTGGCTTTGACGCTTCATATGCCTCTTGACGTGCCTCGGTAAAAATAGTTAGCTCGCTATTAACTTCATCGTCATCGTCCGAAGAGATATAAAAAAATAGCTCGTAAGACATTTGTGAAAGTGTGTATAGAGAATTTTTTTTGAATGTGTATTGAGAATAGTGGTTTGATTATGTGAAAAAAATGGTGAAATGAATGAGTATTTATAGTGTTAAATTATTTAAATTTTAATAATTAAAAAGTTTTTTTATATTTAAACATGAATAACCGTTGGAAAATACCACACGACTACCGATCGTTTCAACGATCGGGTTCGACCAAATCAGCCAGCGACCGAGTGCTCCACTACAAGAACAACCGACAAGGTTGTTGACTGACCGACACACATGACCGAGTTGTAGTGCATAGCCTAATTTATTTGTGATCAAAGGAAACTTTATTTTTACTAAACCTTGCATTTTTATAAAATGTAACAAACATTTTTAAAACTTATAGAAAACATTTTTGTATTTATTAGAAATATTTTATTCAAAATAAATATTTTGAATTCAAAATTTCCCCCTAAAATTAAATAAAACTGATCCAGAAAACACCTCCCATGGAAAAGACAAAAATGGGAGCGTCCTACTATGGGCGGCCCCCTTATAGGTATGGACGGCCCCCTTAGTGATAAGGGGGCCGGTAAGGGAGCTAAGGGGGCCGGCCATGTAAAACGGCTCCTAGCTTTGCCTATAAATAGTGGTCTGTTCCCCACAGATTTTTTACCTTTTGCACCTATTTTCTTTCTGTTCTAAATAAGTTTATACATCTCCTACAATCCTTTGATCATTTAATCTTAAGCATTTGTTTCCAAGTGATTCAAGATAAGATCTTCAAGTGTAAGAGAAGAATACTTCTTTTCATCAAGTTACGAAGTATTATAGCTTAGTGTTTACGTAACGTTGTTACGATTGTGGTGTATGTTGTAATTCATTTATATCTCTTGTGATTGTGTGTAATAGTTAGATCAGGTTGATCGGGTTGATCGTGTTAGCACTTAGGTGAAGTGAATCCTTGTAATGGCGGTTAGTATTTTAGGCCTCAAAATATAAGCGTGTGGTAGACTAGTTCTAGCTAAGATTAGGACTCGACATTTGGCTTAGTGTCGGAAATTGGTGTAAGCTACTTGTGTACGGTTTTCTCCACTTAAAGGGAGTTTGTTGACATAGTGAAGAGAACTCTCGAGTTACGTACTCGAGGATTAGAGTAGGACGAAGAGGAGCTTCGTTACCGAACCACTATAAATCCGTGTGTTGTGGTTTGATCTTTCTAACTCTTATTTCTTGTCTTAAAAGATTACATTATTAATTATTGTCATTTATTTACTTAACTAGATTGTTCATATTATGTATACATTGAGATCACATAAACTCGAATCTAACTTTTTATACACAAATGATAAATAAATTTAAAAAGCGGTAAACTATTCAACCCCCTTTCTAGTTTCCACAATTGGCATCAGAAGCCACTTCAAATAAGATTTTTAAAATAAACTGTATTTTAAACCTTGTATCGATCTATGAAATCGGAGAAAACTTATTAGAAAGGGAATCTAATGCACAAAGACACACATATTTGAAAGTGATGGATTTATTTATTGGAAAAATAGATTCGAAACTTATGTGAAATCAAAAGATCTAGATCTTTGGCATGTTATTACCTATGGTGATTTTTCTCTTTTTATATTCAAAATAATCCGAAACCTAAAAAGGATGAAAATTGTACCATTTGACAACAAAGCTCAACCATGATCTTAAAAAGAAACTGGCTAAAAATAATGAAGCCTAAAATGCGTACAATTTTATAATGTTTTGCCATGTAATAGATTACGAAAGAATTTATATGTGCTAAAACGTATAAGAAATTTGGGGATACTTTATTAATCACTCACAAGGTAATAGTCTAATGTCAATAGGATTAACAAAATAGATCTTCTTGTTCACAATTATGAACAATTTACGATTATGTAAGAGGAATCGATAGATAATGCTTTTGCTAGATTTAACACTATCATTATTAGTCTAAAAGCACTTGATAAAGGTTTTTCTAGCAAGAACTATGTTAAGAAATTTCTTACGGCACTTCATCCTAAATGGCGCGCAAAAGTCACGACTATTGAAGAGTTGATGGATAGACTATCACTATCACTCGCGAATCTATTGGAACTTAATGTGATATATGATGTTGTATAATAAAGAACAGTTACGAGATGGTCAAAGGCAAAATGAGAACAAACGTTATGATCTTCACTTTGAAGGGCCAAAAAGGATTCTAGTGGGTTGATGAACTGTTCGACCTCCGATAGTGAAGATGAAGAGTATGCTATGGCCATGAGAGACTTCAAGAAGTTCTTCAAAAGACAAGGAAGGTTTGTAAGACAACCACGCGATGAAAGAAAGTTATTCCAAAGAAATAAAGATGACAAAAATGGTAAAAGCGAAATAAAATGTTTTAGATGCAGAGATCCAAATCACCTCATCGAAGAATTCTTAAAGCCACAATGAAGACCAAAGATAAGAAACCAAAGGGCTTTTGTCGGAAGGAACATGGATTGCTTGATTAGTGGAGAAGATGACGGAAATGACAATACTAAAGACGAAACTTGTTCTTTAGTTAGCTCAAGCGTCTAATGAGGTACCTTCCGAAACCGAATTTTATAGTGATGATTTATCGTCAATAGATGAATTAGACTTAGATAGTGAATATTAATCGACTTATTAAATTAAGGTTCTAAAGTTTTTGTCTAAACATAAGTCACTAAAAAACTTAATTAAAAATCAAGCCCTAAAAATACGAGGGTACTCGAATTAATAGAAAAAGTGTCTCGATTTGAGAAAAACAAACTAGTTAATCTTGGATGTAAAACATGTCAAAATATTAAAAATGAAAACGAAAAACTTAAGGAAGAAATAGCTAAACTTTGATCAATTTATAAAAGACTCACTCTCTTAAGAAAAATGCCTAAGTTTTCAAAAACTATCGAAGACAAATCGGGGTCTAGGATTTAACTCGGCCGATCGAAGACATCAACAAGCTGGAACTAAACAAATAAATTTTGTTATAATCCTTAAGAACTTGAAACCAAGTTATTAAAGATAAATCCGCTTGGTTTTTCCAGAATTAAATTCAAGTCCGAACACAAATATATAACCTGCTAAACATATATTAAAGTTCCGTTTGCCAAGTGACGATGAAGCCTAAAAAAGTTTTTTATGAAACATCTTTAAAACTCATGAGTTGGATTTGCCAAACCCGATAAGTAGGTCAAAAACTCCATCCACTAAAAAAATAATATTTTCGTCCTTAGGTTAAAACCCACCTATTCCCTAGGAAGAAATCCAAAATAGACAAAACTACTCAAGTACATATCCCACAATGTGGAATAATTCCCAACAACAAATCACCTCATCAGAGAATTCCCAAAGCCACCAAGAAGCAAGAACGAAAGGGCTTTTGTCGGAGGAACATGGAGCGATAGTGGCAAACATGAGGAAGAAAGGACTAAAGACGAAACTTGTCTTGTAGCACAAGCGTCTAATGAGATATGCTTGGGAATAAATTTGGAGCCCGACGAGTGGATTAAAGATAGTGGATGCTTAAAAAACATGATGGGTAACCAAAAGCTATTCTTTACATACAAAGCATACAACAGAGGTAATGTTATTTTTGGAAGTATTATACGTGGTAACATCATAGGCAAAGGTACGATTTCTCATGACTCCCTCATTATTGAAAATGTTGAGCATGTAGATAATCTAAAATTTAACTTGCTAAGTGTTGGTCAAATATGTGATAATAAGTTCAAAGTGATATTTACCGAACATGAGAACTAAATAATTAAAGAGGAAAAAGTCATAGGTAAAGGAATTATAAAAAGAGGATTATATGTGATGAAACTAGGAAATAAGCCTGAAGAAAAAATATGTCTTGCAAGCTTTGATGAAAATTCCACCATATGGCATAGGAGATTAGGTCACGCAAATATGCAATTAATTCAATCTCTAGTATCTAAGGAGTTAGTTAGAAATCTACCTAAGCTTAAATTCGACCGACATTTTTGTGACGCTTGCAAAATT
>BQNB010039607.1:0-42629 GCA_026074375.1 Tanacetum coccineum
TCTCGTGTCCGTGCTTGCCCGTTTTTGACTGTTTTCTTGTGATTTGTGACTTATCCATACCTGCACACACAAAACACAAATACAATCATATTTTTGCTATTTTTGGTATGTTTTGGGTTTAATTGGGTTATTTTAGGTACAAACGGATATGTGTATTTTACACTTATCACTACCCCTGGACCTGCACCTGCACCTGCACCTTCTTGATCTTGGGGAAGCATAACAGCTAAAAGTTGCATAGGTTGCCCCTCAAAGTTGAGCTTCATATTAGCAAAAAGTTTACTAGATAGCTTGAACACATGGTATTGTCTTGCAAAACTAGTTTCTATACCCAAAATGGTTTGAAGAAATCTAGGATACATTAAGAACTTTTTAGCATTTCCTATGTTACTAACCATCCCCTTAAAAATGTAGCTAGACCAGTTAAATTTTCTCCCATCAGATAGACAAATAAGAGCAACAGCAAGTGAGCTACCAAATTGATCCCAACTACCAGACTTGGTACTGAGACAGTGAAGAATGGTGTGGACCAAAAACCTCCATTGAGGTGAAAACTTGTTCTTGTAAAAGGTTAACTTGCCTTCAGTGACATACCCAAGGTTATCCATTCCAGAATAGATTTCCGCAATGGGTAAATCATCAATACCACCATCATCAGCTAATTGAAGTTGACTTCTTACTGAGTCCTCAGTAATGGTGTAGGGAGTCTCATCAATGGTAGCTAGGATAGCTGGGGGACCTAACTCAGGAGACCTGAGTGTAGCCATAGACCAGAATTGTTTGACTAATGAGTCAAAGATGATGGGGTCATTTGTGAGAGCATACCTTATGTGAGAAGCCCTCAAGAAGTCAAGAATCTAATGATAATCATCACTTCCTGTGGGTTTTTGCAAATAACCCACTTTGTTGTGTTCGTCCCTGTATCTTAGTGCGGCCATTGATGATTTTGAAATAGGGTTGAGATTTTGTGCTGGGTGTAGATCGCAATTGAGAGTTGATACTGGTAGAGAGGGTAATTTATTATTATATAGATAAATGATCTCAATTTCATATAGGACCGTTTGGAAAATTAGGGTTATATGGAAAAAGTAACTGTTAAATGATGAGAAAACAGTAATTATCAATTTAAATAGGATTAAACCCTTTGACGAATAAAAATGCCAAAAATATCATAACGGTAACTTTTAATGAAGATAAAAGTCTATTTACTATCTACGGCAGAATGGACATAACCAGCCAAAGAAAGTCAACCGAAGGTAAATTAAGATTACTGTAGGAAGTGGTCAACCGGTGGGAAAATAACATTACTAGTAGGAAGTGGTCAACACGTTGAGAAAATGGAAATTACCAGTGGACTCTGGTTAACACAGACGGAACACTTGAAACTACCAGTATGAACTCTTTTTCATCAAAATATGCCACCTGGTCCATTGTTTTTACACTAGAAAATCACTAATCCACCCTCTTGAATCCATTAGTCTGCAAAAGTTGAGCCAATTAATAAAACATATACAATAAATGGTTAAAGAAAACTAACTTTTCAGAATGAACTAATTACAGACAAGCAGAGGAGCTAAAAACTACCAGTAGAAAAAAGTGAAAAAACTACCAGGTAGAAAATTACATCTAATAGGAGAAATAGAGTGTAGCAAGAAAAACTAAGTTGGTAATTTTTTTTTAAATAACAACATTTTATGAACTTTTACAAACACAGTCCTCACCTTGGACTTAAATCCTCCCTCAATCATAGTATTCAATGGATTGTGCATCCCAATGTTAACTCAAGATGAGTAAACTAGGTCCATCATAATGCCTTGGTTAACAAATCAGCCACATTATCATCAGTATGTATTTTAAGCCACTTGATTTAAGTTTCTTGTATTAGAATTCTCTTTATGAAATGGTGCCTAATTTCTATGGGCTTAGTCCGTTGAGTGAAAAACTTAGGTTTATAACTACTGCAATGGTTCTTTGGTTATCAATAAAGATTTTGGTATGATAAGCTATTAACCCATAATCTAAACAACTGATTTTGTATCCTGTGTACTGACTATAACAGTTAGCAGCAGCCACATACTCACTTCATGAAAGAGGTAGCCACAATGTTTGCTTCTTGCATTTGCCATGAGATCAACCTCCTACCCAGAAAATGACATCCACCAGTTGTAGATTTCCTATCCTTGTTTGCCCCAGCATAATCAAGTCACTATAATTCAAGCACAAAAGGTGACTCTCTAGCGTGTTACCATAAGCATAGGTTGGCCTTTAAGATACTTGAAAATCTTCTTCACTGCTTCCAAATTTGAAGTAGTAGGAGTGACTTGATTCCTTGAACAAGCACTGACTGCAAACATTATATCAGGCCTTGAAGCTGTCAAGTACATTAGTGAACCTATCATGGATCTGTACAAATGTACATTTACAGGACTATCAGGTTCATTCTTGGACTTAGGCTTTGGAGCTTCATAGGGTGTAGTTGCAGTCCTGACACTCTCCAAATCAAACTTCTTCAGGATCTCTTGCACATACTTGTCTTGGCTGATAAAAATTCCATCAGGTCTTTGCTGAACTTGTAATCCTAGGAAGAAAGTAAGTTCTCCCATAGCACTCATTTCAAATTCTCCCTTCATCAAGGCCTCAAATTCATCACACCAGGCCTTCTTTGTAGATCCAAAGATGATGTCATCCACATAAACTTGTACCAAGATGATATCTCTTTTGTGCTTCTTAAGAAAGAGAGTCTTGTCAATGGTGCCTCTTCTGTAACCATGTTTCAGCAAAAAGGTAGAAAGGGTTGCATACCAAGCTCTTGGTGCTTGATGAAGTCCATATAGAGCTTTGACTACCTTGTAGACCTTCTTGGGATGTTGAGGATCCACAAATCCCTTAGGTTGAGTGACATATACTTCCTCATCAATTCTTCCATAAAGAAACGCACTCTTAACATCCATCTGATAAACCATAAATCCCATGTAAGAGGCAAATGCTAAAAACAATCTGATTGCCTCTATTCTTGCAACTGGAGCAAAGACTTCATCATAATCAATGCCCTCCTCCTGTCTGTGTCCTTGAGCTACAAGTCTAGCCTTGTTTCTGACAACAATCCCCCTGGCATCTCTCTTGTTTTTGAGTATCCACTTAGTCCCAATAGCATATTTACCTTCAGGCAAATCAACAAGAACCCATACATTTTGAAACTTGAACTGTTGCATTTCTTCCTGCATAGCATCAACCCAGCTTGGATCTTCAAGGGCCTGAGCTACACTTCTTGGTTCAACTTGAGAAAGAAAACAAGCAAACAGACAATGTTGAAAGTCTGTATGATTGTCTCTCTGCTGGTCATGAATATAACTGATAAAAGCAGATTCACCAGTAGTAGTCTTATTGACCTTGCTTCTCGTTTGCACAGCTGAAGTATGATCCCCAATAATCAGAGATTGAGGATGAATTGTATTGATTCGCTTAGTTGCCACAGGACTGACTTCCACAGTTGATGCTAAATTGTTTAGATCAGCACCAAACTCATCATCATAGGATGAAGAAGAGAAAATACCAGGTGAGGGTTCATTATTTCCAAGGTCTGATGGACTGGGGAATCTTGTTGTAGGCTCATCATCAAAGAATGAGTCAGTTGGACTACCAGTAGGAACTGGAACACCACCAGTAGGAACTGAAACATCACCAGGAGAAATCGTTGTATCACCAGAAGGAACTGGGATGCTACCAGTAGGAACTGTTTTTGTACTTGCTCTCTTCTGAAGTTCCTCAGCATCTTTTGCATCAGAGGTGGCTCTTTGTTCCTGACCTTTCAGCCTTGCAAGCTCCTGTTGAAAAATTTCTTCAGCAGAATCAAGAGGAGAATCATCAACTTCATCACCAGAAGTATCTTTAGGCTCAGCCTCTTGAATGCTGTGTGATGGATAAGAAGGGACAATGATGACTTGTTCATCACATTCTGAGTCTGAATCAGCATCTTGTGTACCTGCAGGGTTAGTTGAAGCTTCTTGTGTTCCTGCAGATTGGTTAGCTTTATCACGATTATAGCCTAAAGTATCAGTCAAATAATCAAGGTCAAAATACCATTCATGACCAAGACCCTGTACATTAGGTTTTTCCTCAAGATACCTCAGATTCATAGTCTCTTCTACCCTTTTATTAGGCACATTGTACACCCTGTAGGCTTTATTACTTGTAGAGTATCCAACAATGTAGCCTTCATCAGCCTTGCCATCAAACTTACCCAAATGATCACTTGTGTTTAGAATGGTCACATGACACCCAAAGGGTTTAAAATGACTGACTGAAGGAATGTTCCCAATCAATAATGCATAGGGTATCTTATTATGAGGACTAGTTACCAACACTCTATTCAAGACATAACAAGCAGTTCTTACTGCTTTAGTCTAAAACATAGTAGGTAACTTAGAGTCAGCCAACATAGTTCTAGATGCTTCTATGAGGGTTCTATTTTTCCTCTTAGCAACCCTATTTTGCTGTGGGGTTCTGGCATTACTATAATCCCTCTTTATCCCTTTTGACCCATAGAGTTCAATAATAAGTGCATTTTTAAACTCTGTACCATTATCATATCTTATAGCTTTTACCTTTTTGTTCAACTCGTTTTCTACAAGATTAATAAAGTCCTTAAGGATAGGATAGGTCTCATCCTTATGTTCTAAAAAGAAAACCCAACAAAACCTGCTATAGTCATCAGTGATCACAAGGCAATAATATTTGTGGTCAATGCTTCGAATGGATGTATGACCAAAGAGGTCCATATGAAGCAATTTCAAAGGCTTATAAATGGAGCTCACAGCAGTAATGGCCTTATAAGAGGCTTTGTGTTGCTTGCCTTTACAACATGCAACACAGGGATGGTCATTCTTGAAAAGTTTAGGAGGTAGTCCTCAAACTAAGTTACCCTTTACCAACCTGTTCATGTTTTTATAGTTCACATGACCCATCCTCTTATGCCATTTCACAGATTCATCAACTGAGGCTTTTGCCACTAAACAAGCCAAATTACCCCTAGGACTAAGATTATTCAAGTTAATGGTGTAAAGATTATGTTTCCTTGGAACCCTAAGTACCACCATACTTTCATCTGGAAGCATGAAGTCCTTGGATAGCACAAGACAATCAGTGTCTGTGAAGAGAACTCTATTCTTCTTGTCACAAATCTGAGAGATGGAGAACAAGTTGAATTGTTGCAGTTCCTTCACATAGTAGACATTTTCAAAATCCAGTGTGGGAGTTCTGATTGTCCCTTTTCCAGTAATCCTACCTTCACCACCTCCAAAAGTCACTTTTCCTCCTTGAAATTCTTGAAAGTCATCCAGTCTTTCCATGTTACCTGTCATACTTCTAGAACAACCACTATCAAAGATCCCTTCATCTTCAGCATCTGAATAAGGATTTTCCTACAATATACAACATGGGAAAAGTTAGTGTCTAAGGGGGACCCAAGCCATTTATGACTTGGGTCTGCCTTGTGGATCTGAAAAGGTTGTCCATGAAGATGTATGAGATCCACTATTGTTCTTGGGTACCCAGTATAAACCTTTTCTATGTGTTTTCCAAGAACAACCTGCTGAGGGCTTAACAGCAGTTGCCCATCTCACCCCATTATATTTCATATGATTGTAATACATTTGAGGTACATATGGTGTATAATGAAAATAAGAACTGGTAGGTCTATTTAAATGGGGCATAGGTCTAGCAGTACTTTTCCACCAACCAGAAGTTACTGATGGAGAATCTCATCTATCAGTAGGAACTGGAAAAGGTCTATTTTGCCTACCAGTAGGAATTGGTGCAGGCACCTTTGGCTTACCAGTAGGAACTGGTTGTGGACTAGCAGGAGGAATGTTTACTTTGCCAGTCCTAAGAAGTACAGCTTGTGGGACAAACTGATTTTGATGATTAACATTATTCCTACTATGTACCGGTCCCACCTTATTACCAACAGTCTTATTAGCCATTTGTTTCTCATAAAAATCATAATCCTTAATAAGATGAGTACTACTACCACATACAAAACATAACTTAGAAACAGATGAAGCATTTTTCCTAAAATGACATGCCTTTTTATTAAAATAACCATTCTTATTACAAGAGGTCCTAGAAGTGTTTTCATTCTTATCATAACTATTACAAGAGAAACTAGGTAAATCATGAACAGGAATAGGTTCTTGGATAGGTGTCCTAACATTTGACTCAATCTCAGCTTCACTCTCAGATGTGGATACACTAGAAGTTGATGCACGGGAGGTTGAATCATTTGACTTGGGCTCTGAAGATTTGACACTGGAATCACTAGAGGCAAAGTCATTTGTGTTGACCTCTGAAGACTTGTCACTGTTATCACAAGAGACAAAGTCATTAGACACAGAATTGGAGTCACCAGAGGTTGAGGACTTTATACCATAAGACATTTGTGATTCATTCAAGTCAATGTGATCTGATAGAGGAGTGTAGTCTCTAGAAAGAGGAGGAGGCACAGCTTTTATACTATCAGTTTTGGCAAACCTATTGAAAAGAGGTCTACCTTCTACTTCTTCAGAGTTAGTGGTAAATACACTAAATGCAGAGTCATCCCATCCTAACTCATTTTCACTTATATAGTTATTAAATCTCAAACCCACTTTTGTTCTAACAGACATGGAACTATCAATCAATCTGAACAAGTTTTTGGAAGAGGTTTACCCCTTTTCAATTTGTACTAAGTGATTATCAAGTTTTGTCTGTAATTCTTTCTTAGCAGTCTCAGCAATAGCATTTATTCTTTCAGAATGTTTTAGCAGATTAGTTGTATTTTCTAGTTCAATAGACAACACCCTAATCTTGTCTTCAAGTGTCAACTGATTTTTCTGAAGAACTCTCTTTTGTTTTTCCAAAGTTTTAAGTGAGTTCTTATAAGCTTGAACTTGTATAAAATATTCACTATTTTGTTCATTAAGTTCATTATGCTGCTTTTGAAGTTCATTATACTTATTATCACAACCAAAAGGGCAGTTATGTACCTCAGAAGTGACACCCATGAGAGCAAATTCTCCAGCATCACCTGCAGTACTGGCTTCCTTTGTATCAGCTCCAGTGATCAAGTTGTACATCTTGGCAGCACCTTCTTCAATTGCATCCTCAGTATCACAACCAGCAATCATACCAAACACTTTAGGAGCAATAACTCCATCACTCTGACCATCATGCTCTGTCCAATCAACCAATGTATCAACAGTGATCAAGGCTTTGGAATCTTCTTCCTTCTTTCCAATCTCCTGAATCTTGAATGAGGAATATCTCTGCTTGTCATTTCCTCCCTTTGCCCTGCATTCTCTGGCAAAGTGACCTCTTTGAAGACACTTGTAACATCTGACCTTCTTCTTGTTGAACCTAGCAGATTCCTTCTTATCAAAATCAATCTTCCTTCTAGCTTTCTGCTCAAACTTGTGTACTCTAACAGAAAGCATAGCCATTTTCCATTTCAAGTCCATCTCCTCCAGATCTATTTTTTCTATCTGTTCAAAATCTTCATAAGCCAGTTGTTGTTCTGGCTCAGTATCAGCAACAAAAGATTGAAGAACATCTTCAATTACATTACCAGATCTGTGAGACCCAGTCTTTGAGTTTGATGGAGCATTGTAGTTAGATGAAGAATAGTTTGGACTATCTGCATATGACATCTTTTTGCTAGCACTGGTGGTACTAACAAATGCAGAATGGCTTGGACCTGCAGATTAGCTTGAAGAAAAAGTAAAGTATCCTTTGATATCTACCTCAAGAGTCTTTAACTTATAGTACAAATCATCAAAAGAAATAAGTTTAAGTCCACCTTTGGTTTTCAAGGTTAAAGCTACCTGAGACCATGATGAAGGCAAAGCTCTTAGAAACTTGAGATTAATATCTTCATCCTCTGGCTTGGCCTTGAGTTGGTTAAGCTGACTTAGAATCTTCTGCATCCTGTCATACCCTTTATGCAATCCCTCTGCTTCACTAATTCTGAACTCTGAAAATTCTTGCTTCAGCATAGACTTTCTCATCTTCTTGGATTCGATATTTCCACCAAACCTAGCTTTAACTGCATTCCATATATCCTTTGCATCATCCATATAATGGAAATTAGCCACATGATCATCAAGAATAGACTGAAGCAAGGTAGTTCTTGCCTTTGATTCCCTTTGAACAGCAATGTGTTCATCTGCAGTCGTTGGGGGAAGAATAATAACCCTTCCATCATGATCTCTTCCAGTCCTTTTCAAGTTGTTGCCATTTTGAATCACCTTCCAGATATTCATATCATTGTTTGTGATCCAGTATTCCATCTTCATAGCCTAGACCTTATACTCATCCTTCTTCAAATAAGGAAACTTTGCATTGTTGTTTGAGACAGTGGTAATGATTTGAGGTTGAATGTTTTGTTGTTGTTGAGCAATGGTGGCTTCACTATGAACACTAGCATCATCGCTTTCATTGTCAGATCCTGCCATTTTAAAGGTGTAGAGAGGTGTTTGGTTGTGAGGTTTATAAGGATCTTAGATCTAGGAATATTCTTCTTATGAGAGACTCTCAACAAGCTCTGATACCACTTGTTGGATCCCACTCTAGATAGATCTTTACTGCCTGTTAAGGATGGTGAATAGCCTATGTAATCACAAGCTAAACACAAGAGAGACTCTTGCTTAGAAAAGCTAATGTCTACGCGGAATATAGACACAACTAATAAGAAGAACAGGACTGATAAAAACTAAAAGATCCTTCTATGGATTTCTATTAACGAACAAGGAGAATTGTGTTTTCTGGATCTGTTTATTTCCCTAAGCCGTGGGTTCTTTTTGTAGTGGTGAAACCCTAATCGGCATCTACTAAAAACACGTGAGAATAATATGCATGACTCTTCCTAATTTAGCTCATGCATATCCTCATCTCTAACTAACTAAAACCTTATCCTGGAATAACTATTTGACTCTACCAGGACTAAGTACTCTACCAGTAGGAACTAGACTTAGCCTACCAGGACTAACTATGATAATAACCTTACCAGCAGGAACTACATACCTGCCAGTAGGAACTACTACTCTACCAGTAGGAACTACATACCTACTAGTAGAAACTAAGTATTACAATTATTCCTAACAATCCTCCCCTAAACTGGAATTTGACTATGTTAATTTCCAGTTTCTAGATAGATCTTCAGTCTTGAACCTTGAGGATTGAAATATGAACTTTGCAGCAACATCCAATCTGCTTGAGTCTTGACTTGAATACTTGAAAATTCTGCACATATCAGCTGAATGTCTCTAGAGGAAGCAGCATCTTTATTTTTCATAAGAACACCTTCAAGAACCATATAGTTTGCAGTCTTCGTAGCCTTGTTGAACTTGAACATCAAAAGTCAGCAACATTGAAGAACCTTCAGGAAATCTTGAACCAGCAACAGACTTTGGAACCACCGCAGCAACATGAGTAGATTTGATAAGCCTTTACCAAGTAGCTACTCACTCTTGGGCTAGCTAATCCTTTGGTGGAATCATGACATCACCCTGGTGAATTAGTAACCAGTCCAACTCTTAGAACATGAATCATTGGTGAATTGGAATACCCTAATGATTTTTGGCAAATCATCACAGCCATAAACGGATTTTATATGTCTTTACCTGTAGCCGTTTGCTCAGGACTAGCCAATCCTTTGGTTCCCAATAAGGGCATTATCCATGGTGAATTGATAACCATTTCAACTCTCAGCAAATGAAGCATGGGTGAGTTAAAGACCCTATAGTTTTGAGCAAACTATTAAAGCTATCAACGGATTTGAGAGTCACACCAGAGCCGTACCCTCATGGTGAATCAACTCTTTCTTGTCTGTGAGACATGGTGAGTTGAACACCATTTGTTGTGTGGTGGTTAACCAACACCCAAACCCTGAAAATAGTTTACTTTATGGACCATGTGTGCCTGAAACAAAAACAACTTTGCACACCAAAGACTCAAAACTTATTTGAACATATTACCAAAGCTTGTCAGTTGCCAAAATCCTTTTATCAAAACACTTGTTACTAAAACAAAAAGTGAAAACCATTTAAGACAAACTACACAAAATAGAGTTATATATCAAAATACAGTTTGGACACAGCAAAAAGTTAGAATATATACGATAGAGTTACAGAGTACCATGATCAAACAGGAGAAACTTGGGCAGCAGCAATTTGATTCTTGATGAACCGAATCAATTGCTCAGCAGTAGTCATGTCATTGCCCACAACATCCTTGTCAATCTCCAACTTGTGCTTTAGCATCCTTTCCATGAGCTTCACTGAGAGAGGATAAGATACATCTGCAAACATGTACAACACCTCTCCAGAAACAGTTTCCAAGACATGAACATTGGAAAGAGTATACAGCCTCCAACTTCTAATCTGCCAAAGAGATTGATGATTCCAAACGAAAGAACCCTTACCACCTTCTTGAGAATCTATCAACACCTGAAGATCACCCCATAACATCAATCCAGCACCAGCAACAAGATGGTTTTCATAGTATGTGACCACCATGCCATACAACTTCAATAGATCCTGTCTATCCACCATATGAAGGATCTCCCTTAGAGTGGTAAAATGTTTGGTAGACTGATCCGACCTGTAAAGAGCATTAATTTCTCCCAGAGGAGTAGAGATCACCTCCCAACCAGCAAGAGCAGACCAAAGAATAGGAGCCTCATCTGTAGAGTCCTCATCAGAAACAACCTTGATGAATGTCTTATCATCTGCATCTAAATCCAATTCTTTAAGTATAGATTTGGGCTTAGTTAGACGATTCCTGCCAAGAGACTTCCTCCTTGTGCTAGAAGATTTGGGTGAAGAACAACTGGTGGTTGGGGAACATCAGGCACAGATGAAATGGTAGATTCAGTAGACTTTTGCTGCTTGGAGGAAGGTTCTTCTAACTCAGGACCTGTCCTCTTCAAAGTCTTGTTAAAGGCTTGAACCTGAGTGTTTGCTAGAGCCTTTTGAGTCTTTTCAAACTCCTCCTTCAATAGTGCATCAGTGAAACTTTCCACCTTAGCCTTAGTCCATCCAGTAGAGTAGAGAGCACTACTTTGGTTCTTGACAAATTGTCTCAGTAGGAAGTGGTCAACCAGTAGGAAAAATAGAAACTACCAGTAGGAACTCTGGTAACACCAGAGGGAACACTTGAACTACCAGTATGAACTATTTTTCATCAAAATAAGGCCACTTGGTCCATGTAGAACACTAGAAAATCACTAATCCACCCTCTTGAACCATTAGTCTGCAAAAGGTGAGGCCAATACGTATAAAACATCTACAATAAAATGGAAAGGAAAATTAACTATCAGAATGAACTAATTACAGACAAGCAAGAGGAACTAAAACTACCAGTAGAAAAAGTTAAAACTACCAGGAGAAAAATACAACTACTAGGAGAAACATAGTGTAGCAAGAAAAACTAAGTGGTAAATTTTTTTTTAAAACCAACTTTTTAGAAACTTTTACAACAACAGTCCTCCCCTTGGACTCAAATCCTCCCCTCAATCATAGTAGCTATGGATTGAGCATCCCAATGTCCCTTTTCCAGTAATCCTACCTTCACCACCTCCAAAAGTCACTTTTCCTCCTTGAAATTCTTGAAAGTCATCCAGTCTTTCCATGTTACCAGTCATACTTCTAGAACAACCACTATCAAAGATCCCTTCATCTTCAGCATCTGAATAAGGATTTTCCTACAATATACAACATGGGAAAAGTTAGTGTCTAAGGGGGACCCAAGCCATTTATGACTTGGGTCTGCCTTGTGGATCTGAAAAGGTTGTCCATGAAGATGTATGAGATCCACTATTGTTCTTGGGAACCCAGTATAAACCTTTTCTATGTGTTTTCCAAGAACAACCTGCTGAGGGCTTAACAACAGTTGCCCATCGCACCCCACCATATTTCATGTGGTTATAATACATTTGAGGTACATATGGTGTAAAAGTCTGAAAATAAGAACTTGTAGGTCTAGCTAAATGGGGCATAGGTCTAGCAGTACTTTTCCACCAACCAGAAGTTACTGATGGAGAATATTGTCTATCAGTAGGAACTGGAAAAGGTCTATTTTGCCTACCAGTAGGAACTGGTGCAGGCACCTTTGGCTTACCAGTAGGAACTGGTTGTTGTCTAGCAGGAGGAATGTTTACTTTGCCAGTCCTAAGAAGTACAGTTTGTAACAGTCTTATTAGCCATTTGTTTCTCATAAAAATCATAATCCTTAATAAGATGAGTACTACTACCACATACAAAACATAACTTAGAAACAGATGAAGCATTTTTTCTAAAATGACCTGCCTTTTTATTAAAATAACCATTCTTATTACAAGAGGTCCTAGAAGTGTTTTCATTCTTATCAGAACTATTATAAGAGAAACTAGGTAAATCCTGAACAATAATGGGTTCTTGGATAGGTGTCCCAACATTGGACTCAATCTCAGCTTCACTCTCAGATGTGGATACACTGGAAGTTGATGCACAGGAGGTTGAATCATTTGACTTAGGCTCTGAAGATTTGACACTAGAATCACAGAAGTAACACCCATGAGAGCAAATTCTCCAGCATCACCTGCAGTACTGGCTTCCTTTGTATCAGCTCCAGTGATCAAGTTGTATATCTTGGTAGCACCTTCTTCAATTACATCCTTAGTATCACAACCAGCAATCAGACCAAACTCTTTAGGAGTAATAACTCCATCACTCTGACCATCATGCTCTGTCCAATCAACTAATGTATCAATAGTGATCAAGGCTTTGGAATCTTCTTCCTTTTTTTCAATCTCCTGAATCTTGAATGAGGAATATCTCTGCTTGTCATTTCCTCCCTTTGCCCTGCATTCTCTGGCAAAGTGGCCTCTTTGAAGACACTTGTAACATCTGACCTTGTTCTTGTTGAACCTAGCAGATTCCTTCTTATCAAAATCAATCTTCCTTCCAACTTTCTGCTCAAACTTGTGTACTCTAACAGAAAGCATAGCCATTTTCCATTTCAAGTCCATCTCCTCCAGATCCAATTTTTCTATCTGTTCAAAATCTTCATAAGCCAGTTGTTGTTTTGGCTCAGTATCAGCAACAAAAGATTGAAGAACATCTTCAATTACATTACCAGATCTGTGAGACCCAGTCTTAGAGTTTGATGGAGCAGTGTAGGTAGATGAAGAATAGCTTGGACTATCTGCATATGACATCTTTTTGCTAGCACTGGTGGTACTAACAAATGCAGAATGGCTTGGACCTGCAGATTGGCTTGAGGAAAAAGTAGAGTATCCTTTGATATCTACCTCAAGAGTCTTTAACTTGTAGTACAAATCATCAAAAGAAAGAAGTTCAAGTCCACCTTTGGTTTTCAAGGTTAAAGCTACCTGAGACCATGATGAAGGCAAAGCTCTTAGAAACTTGAGATTAATATCTTCATCCTCTGGCTTGGCCTTGAGTTGGTTAAGCTGACTTAGAATCTTCTGCATCCTGTCATACCCTTTGTGCAATCCCTCTGCTTCACTAATTCTGAACTCTGAAAATTCTTGCTTCAGCATAGACTTTCTCATCTTCTTGGATTCGGCATTTCCACCAAACCTAGCTTTGACTGCATTCCATATATCCCTTGCATCATCCATATAATGGAAATCAGCCACATGATCATCAGGAATAGACTGAAGCAAGGTAGTTCTTGCCTTTGATTCCCTCTGAACAGCAATGTGTTCATCTGCAGTCGTTGGGGGAAGAATAATGACCCTTCCATCACGATCTCTTCCAGTCCTTTTCAAGCTGTTGCCATTTTGAATCACCTTCCAGATATTCATATCATTGTTTGTGATCCAGTATTCCATCTTCATAGCCCAGACCTCATACTCATCCTTCTTCAAATAAGGAAACTTTGCATTGTTGTTTGAGACAGTGGTAATGATTTGAGGTTGAATGTTTTGTTGTTGTTGAGCAATGGTGGCTTCACTATGAACACTAGCATCATCGCTTTCATTGTCAGATCCTGCCATTTTAAAGGTGTAGAGAGGTGTTTGGTTGTGAGGTTTATAAGGATCTTAGATCTAGGAATATTCTTCTTATGAGAGACTCTCAACAAGCTCTGATACCACTTGTTGGATCCCACTCTAGATAGATCTTTACTGCCTGTTAAGGATGGTGAATAGCCTATGTAATCACAAGCTAAACACAAGAGAGACTCTTGCTTAGAAAAGCTAATGTCTACGCGGAATATAGACACAACTAATAAGAAGAACAGGACTGATAAAAACTAAAAGATCCTTCTATGGATTTTTATTAACGAACAAGGAGAATTGTGTTTTCTAGATCTGTTTATTTCCCTAAGCCGTGGGTTCTTTTTGTAGTGGTGAAACCCTAATCGGCTTGATTACATTATATCAGGCCTTGAAGCTGTCAAGTACATTAGTGAACCTATCATGGATCTGTACAAATGTACATTTACAGGACTATCGGGTTCATTCTTGGACTTAGGCTTTGGAGCTTCATAGGGTGTAGTGGCAGTCTTGACACACTCCAAATCAAACTTCTTCAGGATCTCTTGCACATACTTGTCTTGGCTGATAAAAATTCCATCAGGTCTTTGCTGAACTTGTAATCCTAGGAAGAAAGTAAGTTCTCCCATAGCACTCATTTCAAATTCTCCCTTCAGCAAGGCCTCAAATTCATCACACCATGCCTTCTTTGTAGATCCAAAGATGATGTCATCTACATAAACTTGTACCAAGATGATTGATATGTGCTTAATTACACATATCTTTTACCTCTAAAAACGAGCTTAAATAACCAAAAACAGACAAAAACTGCCAAAGAGTAACAAGTTTATAAAGGTAAATATGGGTTTGTATGATAAGGCTTAGGGTTGATTACTCTAACTAATCTTTATCGATGCCAATATTCCAGGAGGGCGACAAAGACCACACATACACACCCGTAATGACAGGATAGACACATGTAACTGCTCACTCCTACCTTGAATAAGCTAAAGAGTAGGACTAGTAGAGTAATATAGGGTATGGATCTTCTAACTTTTACCAATAGTAATAAACCAACAAGGCAGCTAAGACATGCATACATGGACGTAATGACGGAATAGACATGCATGCTCAATCGCATCCTCATTCGCGTAAAACCCATGGTTAATGATTAGGAAAGAGAAATAAATTGTTGTTAAATAATAATTATAAAACAAATAGATTAAGTCTAAAATACAAGTTGCTAGACACCATTTCCCAACCGTTACCATGATAAAGACAACTATTTACAACGTCTTGATCATAGATCAAAAACAACAACCAAAGTTGGCGTTCTCGTAACGGTCAACTTCCTAATCATCCCATACTTTACATACTTTACAAGGCAAGTGACGATATCTTCCACTTTATACAATACTCTACATCATCGATTTGAATCAACGAATAATCGATCCTTTGTGTAATTCCTTCGGTAGTTACAAAACGATTATCTTCAAACTTTCCTTCTCTTTTTTGTTGTGATTTTTATAATTTTTTTGATTTTTTATATATATAAATATTTTTTTATAAACACTATACTACGAAACTCGATGTAATTTCACCATCTTCACGATCATAATAATTCCGTATAATTCCTTCGATAATTCATTTATTCTTCAGACGTACCAATAATTGCGATGGTAGTAAAAATACACGAGTTTTGACTATAATATACATTCCCATTTGCAATGTGCAAATTCTTCAAACCATACCAAAATTGACACAAGACTCGGGAAATACAAACTTTACACTTTAAGCAACTAGCAACTATAAAATAAACTTAATCTAACAGGGTAGGCTAAGGTGTAAAGGTGTAACGAAACAAATAATTGGTGTAGTTCCTAAAGAATTGGCTCTACGGGTTGTTCAAAGGGTATCTTACTCTTAAAATTAGAGTAAACAAAGGGATTATACAGGGGTTAACTAACCATTGTAGTTAGTTAATAAGCAACATGTAAAGGCGTTTTGGGTGTAATTCTAAATTTTATCAATTTAAACAAGTTACTCCATCTAAATCCATAGTACTCATCAATGCGGTCTCGAATAGATATACCAAGCCAAGTTATAAAGTTTACTACATCACCGACACACTCATATTTTATGGAATTTGGGTAAACATTTAGAAACGGATAGGTTAAATCCTCACAATATCTAACAAGGGTTATCATGTGCAGGTTATCTATCAAGTAATTTCACAAAAGTATGCTTGATTTTTTTTAATTTGAGCATAATTTAAGCATTTTAGTGTAAAAATTAGGACATGTAAACATTTTAATTCCATCCCCCCACTTGAAATATACAACGTCCTTGTTGTATAGATAAAACATTAAATAGAGGAATTAAAAAGAATTAGAATGAGAAATTCCCCTGATATTTGCTCGGTAGATTCTCCATGTTGAGTTTATTAGCAAGATTGTGTTAAACAACCGCCTTGAAGTTTCAAGACTCCAACACTTCAAGATCTCCATATTTGTAAATTCTCCACCAATATTCGTCGATATTTCTTTCACGGGGTCCTGTGTAAAATATAGGAAAAAAAATGTGTGCATTCCTGTCTTGATACATATGGTTAATTTAAACTAAACTAAACAAACTAAATACAAGTCAATCTGGTGAATACGCCGTATCATGTACATGAATACGCCATATTGCCAGAACTGACAATAATGTTTTTAAAGTGCATAAAAACTAAAGACTAATAACGTCCAGATAATTAATACGCCGTATGGTATGGAGCGAATACGCCGTATTGATGTCTAGGAAGACATACTCGATTAAATTAAATAACATTCCGGGTTGTATCCCTGGAAGCACTTTTGTTTACAGCGAAGTCTTTAAGTTAAACTTTTCTTCAGCTTCATTTTCACTCAGCTCTAGTTACCATCCATCCTTCGTCCATCGTGCGAAAGATTTCGTGGTATGCTCAGCATGCCTCTTCTCTTGTGATTGTAAGATCATCGTATTCATCTTCTTTTACAGCAACATATTCTTCGTCATGTTTGAATGAATACTTTATCATCTTGAATCTTCTCATATTACACATCGGCAGTTCATGAGCTTCACATAACTCTTGTCTTTCATCATTATTTTTATTCTCATATTCTATTTCATCATGATCTTGGTAGGTAATCTCATGGCTTTCCCATCTTCTCCAAGCATCATTGCTTGATTCTTCATCACTGATTGAGCCTTCCATGATAGCTTTATTTCTTAAAGCTTCATCTTTTAGTTCGTTATCTTCTAAAGCCTCGTACCATTCAAGGTCTTGGTAATGGAGCGAGTTTCCAATATGGCAAGCTCCGGGCAAATTTCCTCCATTACAATAACCATTCTCTCTCTAACTATAGGTTGGCCATTCCAAACATCCAGTCTTATAATTGAAAGGTTTGCAATCGTGTTTGACTGGTTTTGGCTCCTTCTATATTCCATTATCGATCCATGGCTTATAATATACCCATGGTACATTCTTGTTCCATTTATAGATCCAGTCCTCTTTGTAATCTTCATAGGTTTTAAACCCCATAATATCCTTTATAAGTAAGTCCGGATCTACTTTGAGAAGGTAGTTAAATTCACCGAATGCCAAACAGAGAGGTGTCTCGTAGTAAAAAATGTTAGTTTTCTATGTTAAAGATTTTGGCAGTTTCTTCATCCTTGTCACTCCATTACTCTTCAAGATCAGAAGATTCATCATCAGATTCCTCAATTTCATCACCACCCATTTTACAGTAATCCCACAAAGCTCATTTGGTAAATATATCCACCATTTTATAGTTTACGAACTTTGTAGCCAACCAGCCTTCGAATCTTAGATTGGTTGGGTCCCATTTTATTATGGGAGTGTTATTTCCCTCGATGATAGAAGGCGAGTAGTATTTTCCAAAAAATTTAGCAGTTAAGTCGACCCAACAAGTGATTGATTCTTTGGTTCTATCAAACCATCTCCGTGCACCTCTAGCTAATGAGATTGGGAAAACAACAATTCTCAGTTTATCATGATCTACATTGAGTAATTTAATTGGGTCAATAGTTTTTAGGTAGCATTCAATATGTTCAACTACGTCTTCCTTATTTGTTCCACTAAAAGCATTATTGTGCAGATCATCTAAGAATTTTCCTTTCAGCTCATAAGCATTTTTTCCCGTTAACTATAATACTTGTAATCTCAGAATAGTAATTTGCTTTGTCATTAGGCCCAAATGTTTCCATACTTGACTTCTTTCCCTTGTCTGCCATCACTTCTTCAATCGACTAGCTCTGATAAGTATGTCTTGTAACACAGTTAAAATATCAGCAGGATTTGCTCTGAAGAAAGATAGAGCAAATCCTGCTGAAATCAAATATAAAAACTTAGGATTTTGATTATGTTCCAGATGATCGATACGCCGTATCCAATATAAGTGAATACGCCGTATTAATCTTTTGAATGAATACGCTGTATTAGATAGAAAGTTGGATACGCTGTATCCAAAGGAAGTGGATACGCCGTATCGAGTTATCGACCAGAACAGTGTATTAGGAAAACAATTAAATTAAACACACAAATATATAAGCAAACAATTAATCTAACAAATATACAGAATATACAGAATATACAAGAATATACACTAATCTAATTAATACTACTCCTAACGGTTAGATCTAATGTTAAAAACCAAAATATAAAATAAAAATCAAGATTAAATTTTCACTCCCTTGCAGCGGCACCAAAAACTTGATGTGTCATTGTGTGGTGTATATTTTTATGATTCAAGTTTTAAATTTATATTTTGCTGACTTAACCAAAAACAACACTTTAACGGGCAGTGTACCCGGTCGGTGGTAGATTCGTGGTAAGTAGGGTGTCGAACACTTGAAGCGAGGTTAAATCTCTCAATTTATTTATATTTTGGTTATCTAATCTAAGTTAATTCTAATCTAAGTCAAACCTATGCTAATCCTATGTTAGTTCTAATCCTAATTCTAACAGGTAAAAGGGGGGTTTCAGCCTGAGAGACTGGCACGGGTTTGGTGGTGACTACAATCAATTCAAGACACTTTAACCCACGCAAGCAAATTAACAGAAGATAAAAGAGCGGTCGAGCCTTATGATAGAAAACTGTATTAGCCATCATTAATCCGATTAGAAGTTGGTTTGTTTATTCAGTGCAATGATTACTTATCTCGAAGAGGCATATCATTCTTAGACTTAGGCGGGACTTCATCCTAAGACCTAGACACATTAATTCTGTCACAATTAAAGCATCCGCATAAAGCATCCTTATTTGCTGATTATAATCTATCTTAGGGATTAAAGCAATGGTGATCTTGTTAAACCCTAGCTCATAGAGACTTTACCCACTTACTGCTTAATGGCAATTTATACTCTAGTAGTCCACTTGTCCAACTATCCAATGGAATCAGAACATTATTTGTTGAATTATCTAGATTCACCTACTAGTCAACATGTTCAATAAACCAAAGGCAATTTCCGTTAACTAGTTAAGCCAGAAGCGTATCCTTAGCACGATTTTAGAAGGACAATAAGCACGAATTTAGAAGGAAATATTTGGTGATCCTTGATGTCTAGATGTTAAAATTACTTGATGGAGAGCTATCCCGACATCTAGATTACTTGGTCCGTATCACTAGATCCAGTTGAATGATAGGTCGCATACAAAAGCACGTAAACAAGTATATTGATAAACATAAACAAGCATACATCGATAAATTAAGCAATCGAGATATAAACAAAACCAAACATTCAGATCTTCATAATAACGGCTAATACCCGAAGGTATTAGTATTCAAACATCATGATTAATGCAAGATTAATTGTTTTAGCCAAGGTAAACTAACCGAATTAACGAATGATACCAAAAACTGAACGATTACAAAAGTATAAGAAATTACAAGTTGTCTTCTATGGATTAGAATGCGTTGTAAGACCTCTTATGCTCTTTTTCTCCTCTGAAAATCGACTTTTGTGGTTTAGGTATCGAGAATATGATTTTGCACCCTAAAACTCATTTTTGAGTTTTGTATTTATAGGGTCTAGAGTCGGTGTCGATATGACATATCCAAGGTTTTGGATACAGCGTATTATAGTTTCTTGGAGTAGGGACTATGTTTGATATCTTCCAGAATATTTTATTCCCATATAGCTTGAATACAGCGTATTGCCTTTCCTGCATATGACGTATTGGACTTGTTTCCTTTGTGGTCTTTGGTGAGCGTAGGCACGGATACGCCGTATCTTCCTTGATGGATACGGCGTATTGGTTGTCAGAATAGTTAATCTTGAAAAGATCTTCGTTTAAGCTCCAGAATGCGCGCCTTTTGCTAATATTCACCAAGTACTCCGTAAATACTGCATTTTTCAAATATAAATAATTAAGTAACAATTCTTTGCAATAATTATACAAAATGGTTTAATTACATGGGATAAATGATGCTATAAAATAGATGTTATTTGATTTCATCACTAATCTTTTACCACCTCGCAAGAGGTTCTGAGATTCATTCTCACCCGAGGATAGTAGAGAGGAGCGTATGGAGATTGGTATTGTTGATGCAGAGCCTATTGCAGATTTGGTTATTGGTGATGGAGTTAGAGTTGATACTAAGGATGGTATAGGTATCGGAGTTGAGATTCCTGCTAGTGATATTAGGGAGGACGAGGAGGAGTTTGAGGCAGAGCCCAGTGCGAGAGACACAATAGAGATCGCTGTAGATCCATTGGTAACTGGTGGTATTTCTGAGTCCACTAGAAGAGATGCTCCTGATCTTGAGGGTACTATTTATGATATAGTTAACTACATGCCGAAGGTTCCTCTTGAGAGGATTACTGAGTTTGAGACTGCTCAAAGACAGTTGGAGGCTCGTCAGTTGATGACTAGCGGAGAGAGAGCTGGTTTGAGTGATAGGATTAGGAGGTTAGGACAGGAGAACCTAAGGGTTCAAGTTTTGTTGTGTATCGAGAGAGATCGGGTTGACAATCTTCGCCATCACATGGCATTGTCTCAGGAGTAGTTTCATCAGATTTGTAGGGATCGTGATGATGCTTGGAGGAGACTTAGGATATTGGAGTCGCTTGTTGAGAGGCGTTTGGGATTTCGCCCTTAGTTTGGTAGTTCATAGTTATGTAGGACATTAGACTGATGGTTAGGTCTAAATGTTAGTAGTAGGAATATTGTAAATCAAGTACCCCGTCATGGGTTGATTGTAACCAAACTCGATTCTAATATATATATGGAATCTTATTCTACTATTCCATCATGTGTTCATCTTTAATACGATATTGTTATTTACTCATTCTGTCAAAACGTGTTGTTATTATATTTTATTTCATATTATGTATTTAATTCTCGTTATAAGTCACCGTAGATCATTTCGAATCTCATCATATGTTAAGTCTTGTGTTTAGGACATGACTATCACATTTTCCGGAATGACCCCTGAAGCAATCGAAGAGCTCATTGCCCAGCGAGTGGCTGAGGCATTGGCTAACTATGAGGCAACCTGTTGATCCCGATATAATAGATCTTGCTTAGCTTGTATAAGCTTAAGTTGTATTGAATAAATTCAAAACAACTATGACAGAAACTTTAATTATGAATATCAAAGACTATACAGAATCTAGTCAATGATACTAAGAAGAATTTCAATGAAACAATAATAACAAACAGTTTACTAAACTTTTAGCCCCAATATAAAACAAACACTCTTAATAGTGTTAGGGTTTACAAAACCTTGAAGCTACGAATAACACTATGAACTTTGATATGATTTTATATGAATTTGGTACATCAAACTCTATACCCTAGGACCTCCTTTTATACACCAAGGAGTCCTAAAAGGCTTACAATATTTTCTGAAATTATCATAATTTTCTAAACAAATAACTTATACGCGTCCTTTACCAAAATATCTCATACTTATCCCGTAAGTAATCTTGATCAATGATGACATCAAATAACGTCTATTTTATAGCATCATTTATCCCATGTTATTAACCCATTTTGTATAGTTATTGCAAAGAATTGTTACTTAATCATTTATATTTGAGAATTGCAGTAATTATGGAGTAATTGGTGAAACTTAGCAAAAGGCGCGCATTCTGGAGCTTAAATGAAGATATTTTGAAGATTACTGTTCTGAAGACCAATACGCCGTATCCATCAAGGAAGATACGGCGTATCCGTGCTTGCACTCACCAAAGACCACAAAAGGAATGAAGATCAATATGCCGTATCCAGAGGACTCAATACGCCGTATTCAAGATATGGAATCAATATAAAATTCTAGAAGATATCAAACGTGGTCCCTACTCCAAGAAATCCCTAATACGCCGTATCCAATACATGGATATGCCGTATCCAACCGACTTCCAGACCTTATAAATAGAAAACTCAAAAATGAGTTTTAGGTGTGCTAAATCATATTCTCGATACCTAAACCACAAAAGTTGATTTTTAGAAGAGAAAAAGAGCAGAAGAGGTCGAGCAACGTATTCAATTCCATAGGAGACATCGTGTAATTCCATATACTTTAGTAATCGTTCAGTTTTTGGTATCATTCATTAACTCGGTTAGTTTACCTTGGCTAAATTATTACTCTTGTATTTATTATGACGTTTGAAGGATAATACCTTCGAGTATTAGCCATTATTATGAACATTGGTATTTGTTTATATCAATTTCTTGATTTATCATTGAGTGCTTGTTTATGTTTATCAATTTATACTTGTTTACATGCTTTTGTATGCGACCTATCATTCAACTGGATCTAGCAAAGTGGACCAAGCAGATCTAGAGTCCGAGATAGCTCTCCATATAGTAATTTATACATCTAGAATAATAGTTACACAAGTATTGTCCTTCTAAGTCTGTGTCTAGGATACGCTTCGGGCTTAACTAGTTAATTGGATATTGTTGATGGTTTATTGATCGTGTTGACTAGCAGGTGACCTAGATAATTCAACAAATAACATTCTGATTCCATTGGATAGTTGGACAAGTAGACTACTAGTGTATAGATTGCCATTAAGCGGTAAGTGGGTAAAGTCTCTATGAGCTAGGGTTTAACAAGATCACCATTGCTTTAATCCCTAAGATAGATTATAATCAGCAAATAAGGATGCTTTATGCAGATGCTTTAATTATGACAGAATTAATGTGTCTAGGTCTTAGGATGATGTAACGCCTAAGTCTTAAGAATGATATGCCACCTCGAGAGAAGAAATCATTGCACTTAATAAACAAACCAACGTTCTAATCGGATTAATAATGGTTAATACAGTTTTCTTATATAAGGTTCGACCGCTCTTTTATCTTTTGTCTATTAGCTTGTATGGGTAACAGTGTCTTGAATTGATTATAGTTACCGACCAAACCATGTCAGTCTCTTATGCTAAAAACACCCTGTTTTCCCATTAGAATTAGGATTTAGACTGACATAGGTTTAACATAGGATTAGAATAGAATTAACATAAATTAGATAACCAAGATATTAATTAAATTGATAGATTTAACCTCGCTCTTAGTGATCGACACCCTACTTACCACGAAACTACTACCGATCGGGTACACTGCCCGTTAAAGTGTTATTTTTGGTTGAGTTGACAAAATATAAATTTAAAACTTGAATCAATAAAATATACACCATACAACGACACATAAAGTTTTTGGCGCCGCTGTCGGGGAGTGAAAATTAATCTTGATTTTTATTTTGGTTTTTAACATTAGATTAGATCTAACCCTTAGGATTAGTATAATTTAGATTAGTATTTTATTTTGCTTATTTAATTGTTTGTTTTCGTATTCTGTTAGCATCGATACGGCGTATCTGTTCCTTTAGATACGGCGTATCCTGTCTGATCAGTCATACGACGTATTCGTCTCCTTGAATACGGCGTATTTATTATTTTCTTTACAAATCTATTTCTCTAGAATAACTTTACTTTGCATCATGTCTAACATTTCAGGAACAGAATCTAGACTCCGTCCATATCATTTCAACTACCTTGAAAAAAGCCTGACAATGGAAGAGATGTTAAACAAGTTCATTGGCGAAGGAAAACGAGAACACGAGGAGATGAGGGCATTCATCTATGACTTCCAAACTAACAACGAGCTCTTGTTTAAAGAAAGGAATAATTCACTAATTGAGCTCAGATTTAGGGTACAAGAATTATTAAATGTAATTAATAACGTTCCAATGATTGATTGCGATGCTAAGGGAGTAACTACTAGAGGTGGAAAAGCTACAACTCTAAATGTTCATAATAACGACACCAGTGTGCCACCAAAAGAGCCTGTAGTTGTTGAACCAGAAAACACAACCAGATCAAATGAGGACCTCATTAATGATCAACCTCAAATAACTAGCAAACCAGTTGTTCAACCATCAAATGAAGTGCAACCACCACCAATTCCTTTCCCCAAAAGATTGAGAAAAGAAAAAGATAAGGCTCAACCAAAGAAGTTTTTGGAAAATCTGAAGCAACTTCACATAAATTTGCCTTTCATCGAAGCATTAGCTCAAATGCCAAAGTATGTCAAATTTCTAAAGGGTTTGCTAACTAACAAAGCCAGACTGGAAGAAGCTTGCAAAATCATTATGAACGAAAGATGCTCTGTAATACTATTAAACAAGCTTCCGTCAAAGGAGAAAGACCCAGGGAGTTTTACTATTCCTTGTGACATTGGCCAATAACATATTGATAATGCATTAGCAGATCTTGGAGCTAGCATAAGCTTAATGCTATACACCATGTACAAGAAACTCGGTTTAGGAGAACCAAAGGCTACTAGAATGAGTTTGGAACATACGGATAGGTCAATCTAATATCCGAGAGGAATAATCAAAAACGTACTCATCAAAGTAGACAAATTTGTCCTTCCCATAGATTTCGTCATCCTAGATATGCCTGAAGATTCAAGAGTTCCTATAATTTTAGGAAGACCATTCTTGGCTACCACTCGAGCTATGATTGACGTGTTCAATAAAAAGATAACACTAAGAGTAGGGGATGATGAAGTGATCTTTGACGTAGACCAATCAATTAAAACATCGACAACCGAAGACGATGAATGTTATAGGCTTGATGACTTGGACAAGATGATCAACTAAGAAGCCCAGGAGTTGCTGACAAATGAGGAACCTGACTCGTTTTTATCAAGGGGATTGGAAAAATCAATTGATCAATCAGACCTAGAATGCCGTGAATCTACTAGTAAGAATGAAAAGAATGGGTATGATTCAAAAAACTTGATACGGCGTATAACTCTGTCAATACGCCGTATCCAGTTACACAAGGAATTACAAATGGCGACAATGTTAAAAGCGGACATCTTTATTCCGCCAGTGCTAACGAGATTTATGAGAAGAAACCAGAGCTGAAGAATTTGCCTCAACACTTAGAATATGCATACCTTAATGGAGACAAATCCTTTCCCATTATTATCTCATCAGAATTGTCAGAAATAAAGAAAACATCACTTCTGCAAGTATTGGAGAAACGAAAAGGAGCAATTGCTTGGAAAATGTCGAATATCAAGGGAATCAGTCCGTCATACTATACGCACAAGATTTTGATGGAAGATGATTACAAACCAGTAATCCAACCCCAAAGGCGTCTAAATCTGAAGGTCTAAGATATTGTGAAAAATGAAATCGTTAAACTGCTTGATTCCGGGCTAATTTATCCAATTTCAGACAGTTCCTGGGTTAGCCCTATTCATGTTGTGCCAAAAAAGGGAGGAATGACTGTTGTTTTGAATGATAATACTCAACTAATCCCTTCCCGAACAGTTACTAGATGGAGGGTGTGCATTGACTACCGTAAACTTAATGATGCAACTCGAAAAGATCATTTTCATCTTCCTTTCATTGACCAAATGTTAGAACGTTTATGTGGTAATGAATACTACTATTTTCTTGATGGATTTTCAGGATTCTTCCAAATTCCAATCGCTCTGGAGGATAAAGAAAAGACCACGTTCGCCTGTCCTTATAGGACTTTCGCTTACCGAGGAATGCCGTTTGGATTATGTAATGCTCCTGCCACTTTTCAAAGATGGTAGAAAATTTTATGGAAGTTTTCATGGATGACTTTTTGGTGTTTGGTAACTCTTTTGATTGATGTTTAGCTAACTTGGATAGAAGAAGGGATAGTTTTAGGACATAAAATTTCTGGAGCTGGAATCGAAGTTGATAGAGCCAAAATCGACGTGATAGCTAAATTACCATACCCGACTAACGTAAAAGGAGTTAGAAGTATTATGGGGCATGCTGGATTTTACCGAAGGTTCATAAAAGACTTCTTAATGATCTCTAAACCGATGAACCAACTTTTGATAAAAGACGCGAAGTTTGATTTTTCTGATGACTACAAAAAGGCGTTCAACATTTTAAAAGAAAAACTGACCACCGCGCCTATCATCATATTTCCGGATTGGAACAAGCCATTTGAATTAATGTGTGACGCTAGTGATTTCGCTGTTGGAGCAGTTTTGGGGCAACAAATTGATGGAAAATTCAAGCCGATTTATTATGCAAGAAAAACTTTGAATAATGCCCAAGAACATTATACCACAACCGAAAAAGAACTTCTCGCAATTGTTTTCTCTTTTGATAAGTTTCGTCAGTATCTTGTCTTATCAAAAACTATGGTTTACACTGATCATTCTGCTTTGAAATATTTGTTCAGCAAAGAAGACGCAAAACCAAGACTTATTAGGTGGGTTCTACTTCTCCAAGGATTTGACATTGATATTAAGGATAAAAAAGGGGCAGAGAATTTGGCTGCAGATCATTTATCAAGACTTGAATACCCAGATTTGGGAACCTTCACAGAAGAGGAAATAATCGATGAATTTCCTGACGAGGCATCTTATGATATTGAAAGCAGAGCTCAATAACGATGAACCATGGTATGCTGATTATGTTAACTACATCGTTAGAAAGATCATACCTCTGAATTGGATGCCTGAAAAGAGAAGGGAATTTTTCTCTCAAGTTAAGTATTATTTTTGGTACGAACCGTATACGTTCAAGCTATGCTCAGACAATGTAATGAGAAGATGTGTTGCTGGGAACGAAATCTTTGAAATCTTGGCACATTGTCATTCCGAACCAACTGGAGGACATCATAGTGCATCAATTACAGGAAGGAAAGTCTACGAATTTGGATTCTATTGGCCTAGCATCTTTAAGGATGCTAAGGATTATGTGATGAAGTGCGATGCATGTCAGAGATCATGAAACATATCATCAAGAAGTAAGATGCCTCAAAACAACATTCAGGTATGTGACGTATTTGATATATGGGGAGTAGATTTTAAGGGACCCTTTCTGAACTCAAAAGGGAATAAATATATATTAGTAGCAGTAGATTATGTCTCAAAATGGGTGGAAGCTCAAGCCCTTCTTACAAACGATGCTCGCGTTGTAATTAGGTTTTTAAGAAGGCTATTTGCAAGATTCCGAGTTCCTAAAGCTTTGATTAGTGATCGAGGGACGCATTTTTACAACTCTTAATTAGAAAAAGCCTTGCAGAAATATGGAGTAACTCATAAATTATCTACTGCATATCACCCTCAAACCAACGGGCAGACTGGAGTGACCAATAGAGCTATAAAACGAATTTTGGAAAGATCGGTTGGGTATAACCCAAAGAATTAGTCAGAAAAGCTTGACGACGCATTATGGGCATTTAGAACTGCTTACAAAACGCCCACTGGATGCACCCCTTTTAGATTGGTTTACAGAAAAGCTTGTCACCTACCTATGGAGATCGAACATAAGGCATATTGGGCATTAAAACAATGTAATATGGATCTCACAGCTGCTGCAAAAAACGATTTCATGGAACTTAATGAATTGATGGAGTTAAGAGATGAAGCATATGAAAACACCCGGATCTACAAAGAACGAACTAAGAAATGGCATGACTCTAGGCTTCCAGGGGATAAAAATTTCAAAGAACGAGATAAGGTATTAATATTTAACTCTAGATTTAAGATGCATCAGGGTAAGCTTAAATCAAAATGGTACGGCCCATGTGTTGTAAAAACTGTGCATCTATATGGAACTGTGGAAATTATCGATAAAAATGGAGTGAGTTTTAAAGTCAATGGGCATAGGTTAAAAAAAGTATCAAGATGGGTATAATAACGAGGAAGAGAATGAAGTGGTTGAATTGGATGATGAAGCAATGTAAAAAGGAAGCTAAAGAAAAGTCTAACTTAAAGACTTCGCTGTAAATAAAAGTGCTTCCCGGGAGACAACCCGAAATGTTATTTAATTTTTTTATCGAGTCTGTCTTCCCAGACTTCAATACGGCGTATCCGTTCCACCCTATACGGCGTATTGAATGTCTGGACTTTATCAGTCTTTACTTTTTATGCACTTTAAAATAATTATTGTCAGTTCTGCAAATACGCCATATTTACTAACTTGATACGCTGTATCCATAAACTAACCCGTATTTAGTTTGTTTAAGTTTTAGTTCAAATTAACTGTAGGTACCAAGATATGAATGCACATGTTTTTCCTATATTTTACGCAAGACCTCGTGAAGGAAACATCGACAAAAATTGGTGAAGAATTTATGAATTTGGAAATCTTGAAGTGTTGGAGTCTTGAAACCACAAGACGGCTATTCAACACAAAATCTTGCTCATAAACGCAAATTAGAGAATCTATCGAGCAAAAATCAGGGGAGTTTCTCATTCTAATTCTTTTTAAATTCCCGTATTTAATGTTTTTTATATACAACGATGACGTTGTATAATTCAAGTGGGGGATGGGAATTAGAATGATCACTTGTCCTATTTTTCACAATAAAAAGCTTAAATTATGCTCAAATTTAAAAAAAATTCAAGCATACTTTTGTGAAATTACATGTTACATAACCCGCACACAATAACCCTTGTTAGATATTGTGAGGATTTAACCTTTCCGTTTCCAAATGTTTACCCAAATTCCACAAAATATGAGTGTGCCGGTGATGTTGTAGACTTTAGAACTTGGCTTGGTATATCTATTCGAGACCACAATAATGAGTATTATGGATTTAATTGGAGTAACTTGTTTAAATTGGTAAATCTTAGGATTACAACCAAATCGCCTATACATGTTGTTTATTAACTAACTACACCGGTTAGTTAACCTCCCGTTAAACCCTTCCACTCTCATCTTTAGAGTGATGATCCACTAGAACAACCCGTAGAGCCAATCCTTTAGGAATTTACACCAACTATTTGTTTTGTTACACCCTTACACCTTAACCTACCCTGTTAGATTAAAGTTTAATTTACAGTTGCTAGTTGCTTAAAGTGTAAAGTTTGTATTTCTCGAGTCTTATGTCATTTTCTATCTTTGGTGCGGTTGGAAATTTGCACATTGCAAATGGGAATGTATATTAGTAGTCAAAGCTCATGTTATTTTACTACCGTCATAGTTATTGGTGAAACCAAAGAATGAAGAAATTACTAAAGGAATTATTATGATGGTGAAGATGGTGAAACTAAACCGAGATTTGAAGAATAGTTAGCAAAAAAAATGAAAAAAATACAAAAAAAAGAGGAGAAAGAAGTTTGAAAGATAATCGATATCGCAAAAACATTACCAAAGGAATTATACGAAGGATCGATTATTCGTTGATACGTCTAAAAATCAACGATGTAGAGTATTGTACAAAGTAAAAGATATCGCCACTTGCCTTGTAAAGTATGTAAAGTTTTGGGATGATTAGGAAAGTGTATCGTATAGGAAAATGAACGCCAACTAAGGTTGTTGTTTGATCTATGCGTTCAAGACATTGTAAATATGTCATGCTTTGACCATAAATAACGTCAGGGAAATAAGTGGTCATCAACTATTATACAAAGTGGAAGATATCGCCACTTGCCTTGTAAAGTATGTAAAGTTTTGGGAAGATTGGGAAGTTGATCATTATGGGAACGCCAACTTAGGTTGTTCTTTTTTATCTATGATCAAGACGTTGTAAATAGTCATGTCTTTATCATGTAACGGTCAGGAAATAAGTGTCTAGAAACTTGTAACTTAAGTCTTAATATATTTGTTTCTTGATTTTTATTTAACAACAATTTACTTCCCTCTCACCTAATGATTAGCCGTTGGTTTTACGAGAATGAGGATTCATACGAAATGCATGTCTATCTCGGCATTCCGGGTGTGTATGTGTGCTTCAGCTGCCTTGTTGGAGTGGTACTTCTGGTGAAAGATTGTAGAATGATCAAACCGTATGCCTATCCATACAAAAACCCATATTTACCTTTATAAACTTGTTACTCCTTGGCTTTAGTGGTGGAGATGTATATCCTTGCCAAGCTTATGATATAATACTCATCATGACTGAGCAATTAAGCGAATTAGTTACATGTTACCACATAGATTAGTTGAGTGATTTGAGTGTTTTTATCTTCCTATTTCGTGAGGTGTTTGGTTGTGTACTTGTAATAGATCGAGTAAGTGCTTTAACGGAAAATATCCTTAAGGGATGCATTTTTATAAACTTCTAAAGGCTACTTGAGGACAAGTAGGATTCAAGTGGGGGGATATTTGATGACATCAAATAACGTCTACTTTATAGCATCAATTATCCTATGTTATTAACCCATTTTGTATAGTTATTGCAAAGAATTGTTACTTAATCATTTATATTTGAGAGTTGCAGTAATTATGGAGTAATTGGTGAAACTTACCAAAAGGCGGGCATTCTGGAGCTTAAATGAAGATATTTTGAAGATTACTGTTCTAAAGGCCAATACGCCGTATCCATAATGGAAGATACGACGTATCCATGCCTACACTCACCAAAGACCACAAAAGGATTGAAGATCAATACGCCGTATCCAGAGGACTCAATACGCCGTATTCAAGATATGGAATCAATATAAAATTCTAGAAGATATCAAACGTGGTCCCTACTCCAAGAAATCCCCAATACGCCGTATCTAATACATGGATACGCCGTATCCAATCGACTTCCAGATCTTATAAATAGAAAACTCAAAAACAAGTTTTAGGTGTGCTAAATCATATTCTCGATACCTAAACCATAAAAGTCAATTTTTAGAAGAGAAAAAGAGCAGAAGAGGTCGAGAAACGTATTCAATTCCATAGGCGACATCGTGTACTTCCATATACTTTAGTAATCGTTCAATTTTTGGTATCATTCATTAACCTGGTTAGTTTACCTTGGCTAAATTATTACTCTTTTATTTATTATGACGTTTGAAGGCTAATACCTTCGGGTATTAGCCATTATTATGAAGATCTGAATGTTTGGTATTTGTTTATATCGATTTCTTGATTTATCGTTGAGTGCTTGTTTATGTTTATTAATTTATACTTGTTTATGCGCTTTTGTATGCGACCTATCATTCAACTGGATCTAGCAAAGTGGACCAAGCGGATCTAGAGTCTGGGATAGCTCTCCATATAGTAATTTATACATCTAGAATAATAGTTACACAAGTATTGTCCTTCTAAGTCTGTGTCTAGGATACGCTTCGGGCTTAACTAGTTAATTGGATATTGCCGATGGTTTATTGATCGTGTTGACTAGCAGGTG
Organism: Tanacetum coccineum; assembly: GCA_026074375.1. NCBI lineage: Eukaryota > Viridiplantae > Streptophyta > Magnoliopsida > Asterales > Asteraceae > Tanacetum > Tanacetum coccineum. Next base: position 31,635 of record BQNB010039607.1, read on the forward strand.
ACCTAGATAATTTAACAAATAACGTTTTGATTCTATTAGATAGTTGGACAAGTAGACTACTAGTGTATAGATTACCATTAAGCGGTAAGTGGGTAAAGTCTCTATGAGCTAGGGTTTAACAAGATCACCATTGCTTTAATCCCTAAGATAGATTATAATCAGCAAATAAGGATGCTTTATGCGGATGCTTTAATTATGACAGAATTAATGTGTCTAGGTCTTAGGATGATGTAACGCCTAAGTCTTAAGAATGATATGCCACCTCGAGAGAAGAAATCATTGCACTTAATAAACAAACCAACGTTCTAATCGGATTAATAATGGTTAATACAGTTTTCTTGTAACATCCCGCTCTGATAAAGAGACCAAGAGTTACGTTATGGTGTCATATTAGAACATATAAACGCAAGCGGAAGACTTTATTAATTAAAAATACCATGTCATAAAACAAAATGACTTCCAACAGTATTAAATTCCAACAAAGTCAAATGAAAGAAATCTTCAAAAGGAAAGGTATTAAAACATAAATCCAAATCCAAAAGGGGGTGGGTTCTAAAAGGTGTATTAACATCATATCCAGCTTCCCGTTAGTACCTGCCACACGACCAGACAACGCGGTGGCTAACGCTCCGTGCAATAGATATGAATAATAATAACGGTAATGAACGAGAATGAACGAACAGATCAACATAGAACTTGCCATAAAACTGCCAAAAGGATATCTATATATTATCATTATATATAAGTATATATATAATATATATATATATATATATTATATATATATATATATATTCTATATATCGAAATAATGAATAGGATAAGCGTAATCGAAGTGAAATGCCCGAGCCCAACAATGTCTTAAACGCATGCCACATGCTTAGACCTAAACAAATATTCAGATAGATTCTCTACAAATGTCACAGGTATGCATTCTTGATGTACCAAATTTGATATGGGGTGTATTGTAACTAACCTTGCACTACCCGAATGAAACGGAACAAAGTACATAGGAGTGAACCCATTCGCTCTTGCAGGGACAAAGTCATATCCATATACAAGCAATATGCGCGATTGTATGAACATATATAATTCAAATATCATAAGTGACATACAAAATGGAACGGTGGAATAATTACAATGCACAGCATAGTATCGTGCCATTGTGCCTAATGATGGTATGGCACCACTATGACTAGATACAAAGTAGCTCGGGCAAAGAGATAGGCAAAATGATCAAGTTTCAAATAATCCAAATATGGAAACGAATCTAGTAGCATATTCTGAACAAGAACCAACCCATTCATACAAACGAATATCGAATCAAACGGATTGTCAACATTAAATGAGTCATGATTACGGATAGCAAAACAAAGGAATATCAAACAAATATCAAATAGATCAAGTAGCCAAACAAATGAGAATGAAGTGTCCTTAGTAAAAGGACGGAATATATGTACGAATAACGGAACGAACTAAAGAACCCATAAATCGTAACAATAGTAAAGAGAGGTGTGTATCAAGAATATCGGTACCTTAACAAACATGCAACGGAGAGAACAAACACGAAGACAAAAGATCAAAACCTCTTCACTGAATCTACACAAATCCATGATTACATATATTACATACCCTTTTTAAGTAGTTTTACATTTGATCTTACCATAAATGAAGTTTACTTGACTTAATTAAGGTTTCCAAAAAATTCCAGATTTTGACTACTTATTTAAGGTAAGTTTCCATACTTAAAAGACCCATAAAAATATCTTCAAAAATTACAAAGGTTCCTACATATGCCTAATATACTCAAGATCATTGGTTTAATTTATTTCCATGTTTAAGTATCCGTTTGACCCTTGTTACCCAAAACAGACCCGAATTTTGACCTGGAAGAACTTTTAAAAAGTTTACGCGTAAAAACTCAACTTAGAAAACTCAGAAAATTTTGAAAAAAATCACGGATGTAGCTAATATCATGAAGATTATACCACGAAATTGTCAAAGGCTAATTCGTTATGGTTTGAGAATTAAAAATCAAATACTATAACTGAATTTTTTGAATAGAAATTCCAAATTCGACACTTAATCTTATAAAATCTAAAAATTGACCTTCCCGAGCTCCAATTGAAATGAGGCCGGATTTTCCAGAAACTAGGTTCATTGAACTTCACTTTAGGCTCAAGAATTATGTCAAAACCAATTTTTATCATTAAGATATACTCCGTTGAACACGACCTAAAATTATGCCTAGAATTATTAACCATGAAAACTCTAATCCACACCCATTAAAACCAACCATATGGTTTCTAATCTTGTAATTTTTATTAATAACATCATTAATAACATTCTAGGGTTTTAAAACATGTAATTAAACCATTTTAAATTAGATTAACCCTAGAGAAATTGACAAGAATATAAACACTTTATTTCTTACAATCTTTTAGGTTTTATATGAAAACTTTTGCATATGAAATCATGGTGACACAAGAATGAAACAAATTAAGACTTACCTATGGAATGAGGGAGGAGTACAAATCAAACACCAAGAACACACCAAAGATTGAAGATCAAACCACACCAAGATTACTCAAAAACACCTAAACCTTCTTCTTGCTTGAAACTTTGATGGAAGAATACACAAAATTATGGAGTAAGAATTTTGAGAGAATGATGAGAATGGGAGAGAGGGGAGGGCCGGATTTTATAAGGAAAATGGAAGGGAGAGACAAAAATAACTTGTTTACAAATTAAAAGATTTATCCCTTTTTTTAATTACACTCTTTTCCCTAATTAAGCTAGACTTCAAAATTAAAAGATCTTGGTGTATCAACACCTATAGGGGGCCGGATTTTATGAAGCAAAGGGGGGAACAAAATGATTTTTTTCCTATTTTGAAGATTACACAAAATACTTGCTAAAACCTTTTAATGCTTATCCCTTAAAATAGGTTCTTTTAACAAAGGAAAGTAAATATACAAAATAATCAAATTACAAGATATATTATTTATTTATTTATTTACAGCCATATTTGTATTTATATATAATATTTATAAATATATCTTATTTATATTTTCTAATTAAACAAATATCATTATGTTATTTATCTTATAATTTCCAAAAATTATAACCTAAGGTTTCAATCTAAATTGCTTATTAATAAACTTTAGGTTATATTCAAAATTACCAATATGAAATGAAATTTAAATTTTTGGGTTTTACATTTCTTATATAAGGCTCGACCGCTCTTTTATCTTTTGTCTATTAGCTTGCGTGGGTAACAGTGTCTTGAATTGATTGTAGTCACCGACAAAACCGTGCCAGTCTCTCAGGCTGAAAACCCCCTTTTTCCCATTAGAATTAGGATTTAGACTGACATAGGTTTAACATAGGATTAGAATAGAATTAACATAAATTAGATAACCAAGATATTAATTAAATCGATAGATTTAACCTCGCTCTCAGTGATCGACACCCTACATACCATGAAACTACTACCAATCGGGTACACTGCTCGTTAAAGTGTTATTTTTGATTGAGTTGGAAAAATATATATTTAAAACTTGAATCAATAAAATATACACCACACAACGACACATCAATCAATAATCTTCATCTTAATCTTTTCTTTTGTCTTTATCCTTCTGATAGTAGAAACTCTTTTAGCAGTTGTAATCTTTCAACAGTTGTAACCAGCAACATTAAATTTTATACCAGCAGTACTAACTTAGCAGTATTAACTTCAAGATCATCATGAAATCTTTTAATCCCAACAATCCTCCCCTAAACTTGATGTTCATCTTCTGAATCTTCAAGTTTCTTGATTAAAAGCTTTATCTTTACTAGGAGGATGCATTCAAACACTTTTAGGATTCTTGACCTGTTTTGTCATGAGCTTAAGAAGTTGATAGCACATTTCATTCTAATGATAAGCTTGAAGCTTCTTGTTGAACATTGCTGTGATTGTTGCAGGTGTAAGTGGATACTTTTTCTCTACCAGCATAAAGATATGCAGATTCTGAAATCTCACAAAATGTACTCCACTTAAAGAAAATAGCTTCCAAGCTGTCACTTTGTGTCCTTGTAGATTTCTCCATACATCACTTTCTATATCAGGTTCAAACATCACTTTCAGATCACCCCATAACACTCTTTCATATGCCTCCTCTGGCCTTGTATTCCCATGTTTAGCTTTAATCAACTTCCAGAGTGTTTCTAGGTCTTCTTTATCAATGTTCTGAAGCATCTTAATCATTGATGAGTACCTTCTTGAACTTCCATCTGATCTTATGATTTGAAAGTATCCCATCTTTCCTTCTTTGATGATTTCGAGTCAACAATTATTGGAGGCTTAGTGGCTAGTGGTATAGCATCAATTGCTACCTCATCATCATAAACTATCTCTATATGCTTTCTTATCTCTGCTTCATCATCTACTTCAACTTCTATACTCTCATCTAATGTCTGCTTCTTTGAATTATCAGACTCAAGTTCTTCTTCTGCTCTCTACTTTCTTGTTCTATCTCTTCCTTCTTGGAGCTCTCTTTTACCAACTCTGTATCCATATCCACAAACATGTTTACCCTTGTCAAGGCTTTATCAAATAACTTTTGAATTTCATCATAGTTTTTGTTCTTCAGTTGATTTTGTTTGTATCCAGCCATGTGTTTCAGATAGGTAGACATTTAACTTCTCTTCTGCTCTAAGTCTTGCAAAATGATTTTTTCTTTTATCTATAAGCTCAACGAACATCTTTGACCTTTCTTCAATGATCAACTCTTCCTGCTCTTGTGCCTGTAATCTTGTAGCTAGCTCATAATCCGCATCTATCATAGCTTGAACATTATCCCATTCAGTAATGTTTGCATCTGCTTCCTTTTGCCTTGCCGGCCTTTCCTCTTCTTCTAGTTCAGCTTGCATTTCTTCTTGAAGTCTTTGAGCAATTTCTTCATCAATCAAAATTTAATCTTTCTTTTTCAAAGGTTTTTCAGGCTCAACCATTTTTTCTTTGCCTTTATCTTTAGCCTGTAGAAGTTGTGATGTTTGTGAAGATGATGTTGTTGTTCTAAATTTACTTGGCTCTTGAACTACAACCCCTCTAGCCTTGGGTCTTGTAACATCAGTTGTAGTTGTTGTAGTAGTAATTATAACAGCCTTGGGTTTAGCTGCTTTGATTTCTATTAAGGTCTGAGCCATAGTCAACTCATCAACAGTTGTTGTAGCACTTGCAGTAGTAACTTCAGCAGTACTAAATACCTTTTCAACCTCAACTTCCTGCTCATCTAAAACTCCTGTATCAAACATTAAATTATCATCATTCATCCCCTGAGCCTCATCAACCAAAGTAACCTCTGCATCAGCATCAAGATCAGCAATTTTCCTCCCCTGTTTGGACGCATCCTCCTGAGCACCCAAACCTTCATCTTCAGAGGAAACAACTTATGCAGATCTACCAACCTTGAATAGTCTTTTGAGTCTATGAGTTCTTGACCCTTTCTTCTTCTCAAGCTTCTTTACTCTCTTTTTTAAGCTATCAATCTCTAGTGCTTGATTGGTCTTTGTAGTCTCAAGAGCAATAACTCTTTGTGATAAGATGGTACAAAGTTCCATCAATTCATTTAGTTTCAGTCTATCCTCACCACTGAGTAGTGGATAATTAGAATGTGTAGGTACACTTTCCACATTTTCAGTCTCATCTGCCATAGGTTCTGTAGGATCACTATGTTGAGAAACTTTAGTGTCCTTTGTTTGTTTCATTCTAGACTATTTCTTCTAGGGTTTAGATGTTGATGGTGGATTAATAGTAGGTATGTGTTGGGGAACAGTAGGAATTACAGAATCTTCACCCTCTTGTTCTTGTGCTTGAACTATCATGGTAAGAAATAAAGGTGTGTCCCTACCAGAAAAGTCTTTTCCCTGCCTCTTCATGTTAGCAAAGACCTTCTTAGTGTGAGAAGGTGTAACATAAATCTTTTTATGTTTGGCCATTACTTCAACTTGTTTACTCAGGAACACTTTTACAAACCTTGGATACATTAGAAATTTAACCCCACCTTCCAAGTTCTTCACCATATTATCAAAAATATACATGGAAAAGTTGAATTTTTGGTTTGTGGCAAGACAGATGACAGCTGAGGCCATAGTGCTACTAAATTCGTTCCAAGCAGTAGTCTTAGCACTAAGGCATTGTAGAATTGTATGGATAAGAAATTTCCATTGAGGTGAAAAGAACGCTTTATAGAATGTAAGCTTTTGTGTAAGATGTTCATACCCCATGAGTGTTAGCTGTTTAAAAATTGTAGCATTTGGCAGACATTTAGTACCTTCAGCATCTTCTAATTGAAGATCACTTCTTACACTTGTCTCAATGACGATCACCTTCTTCTTATCTACTAGGGCTTGAATATGTACTTCTCCATTAACAGTTTTGACCTTTGCAGTAGTCCATAATTGCTCAATACATGAAGTATAGATTATGGGATTAACCGTTAACGCATATTTGATAGGATGTGCGTTCAAAAAATCCACAATTTGCTCGAAGCCATCACTTTCAGTGGGTTTATCTAAGAATGCGACCATGTTGTGTGAACTAGCGAACTTTAAGGCAGCCATTAATGTTGGGTTTTGATGATTAACAATAAAATTGAGTTAGGGTTTATGATTAGAGGGTATAACAAAGATTAAAAACGATTAAGTTTTGAAATAAACCCTCAATTAAAGTATTTATGAAATCACCCTCAACAGCGTTAACTTGAACTAGTAGTACTAAGTTAAGCCTAATAGCATTAACTGACCCAGCAGTAGTAAGTTATGTCTGACAGTATTAACTTAACCAGCAGTAGTAAGTTTATGCCTAACAGCAGTAACGAACACTGGCAGATGTAAGTATATGCCTAGCAGCATTATCTTTGAGTCACTAGCATTAACTCTAATTTCGTTCCAAAAAGCATTTCCATCATCAATTTTGATTCTCACAAACTCTCTTTCTGTTTTTATTCTCACTATATCTCTCAAATCTTTTTCTCACCAATTCACTCTATCTGTTTTTATATCACACAGCTCTCTTTCTGTTTTTCATTCTCACTTTTTCTCTTAATTCTTTTTCTCATTGAATCACTTTGTCTATTTTTATTTTCACATATCTCTCTTTCTGTTTTTATGCTCACCAATTTCTCTCATTTCTTTTAACTCACAATTCTCTTTGGTTATTTTTAATTTCTCTCAATTCTCACAGTATTAATTATACTTAACCGTATTAAGTATAACTAACAGTATTAACTTAGCAGTATTAAGTATAACTAGCAGCACTAATTATACTTAACAGTAGAAACTTGAACTTAAATTTCCATTCTTAGCAGCTTTTGCATTCCTTTTCAATCATTATTTATGTATAATTCGATGCATATGAACACAATTAGCCTCCCCATAATCAATACTTCAGAGGTTAAGCATTCCAATACTTGCAATCAGATATTCAAATCTGCTAACATCAAATGCTTTTGTGAGCAAATCTGCAACATTCTAATCTGTGTGAATCTTTATCATCTGAATAAGCTTCTTTTCATTAGAATCTCTTATAAAGTGATGCCTAATCTCAATGTGCTTTGTCTTTGAGTGGAAAACAGGGTTCTTCACTATGCAAATAGTATTCTCATTATCAATATAAATCTTAGTCTGTATAAAGTTATATCCATAATCCATCAATTGATTTTGGATCCAAAGCACCTGTCCACAGCAATTGGAAGCAGCTATATACTCAGCTTCAGTTGTGGAATTAGAAACCACGGTCTGTTTCTTGCATTGCCATGAAATCAATCTACACCCTAGGAATTGACTATAACACCCCCCAAAAATGTATCACAGCGTAAATATGTCCGGGAGAGTTACTTCATAATACAACAGCACAAGATACAAGAGAACGACCACTAAATGTGTCGTTTGAAAAGTAATCTCGTTGATTTTCTTGAAATTGATATAAGACTAGTCCTATAATTGCATCACAATGAAAAGCTTAAAAATGATACAACGAGATTTGATCATTTGCATGTAAGTAGAAACCCATGAATGAAATCTTGTCAAATTTAGACTCCAGTGCACATCAAGTAAGCCAAGCATCTTATTCACCTGAGAAAAACATGCTTAAAAGGGTCAACATAAAGTTGGTGAGTTCATAGGTTTTTGTAAGTACAAATGTTGAACCAAAGTTCTATAAAGTATGTATGACCGTTTCAATCCTTAAATGTTCTTCCAAAATGTATGTATGATTTTTAGAAATCAAAGAGTTGTAAAGTATGCATGACCATTTCAATCCCCAAATAGTCACAAAATGTACGTATGAAAATTGGACCGCAATTGTCCAAAGTATGTATTGCCACTTTATTCAAGGCAACGTAAATATTCCTATGTGTATAAAACAATGATTACAATTACTCTAAGTTCATGAAACTGCGACGTAGACTTGTATGTATGCCACTTTATTCAAGGCACAGTAAGAGTTCATGTGTATGTGTTGTTGGCCCTGTAGACCCAACCAATCGTGTTCCGACATGTTATAACGTTCGTTACCGGTGATAGCTAGTCACCCGAACGGGGATTGTCAATCCCGAATAGATCTATTTTATAACATTCGCGCTCACCCTCCAAGTGATTACAGTTCATGAAACATAAGCTAATCCGTAATCATTTCCAAAGTAAACTATGTATTTGCGACCAAAAATGAATTCAATTAATGTATCCCACAGCGAGCTATGTAAATGAGTATGTAAACTAATTTATAATCAACCATGTAAATGCATTTGCAAACAGGCATGTTCTCACCCTAAAATAATATGAAAAACAAGTAAAACATAGGGCTATGAACTCACCTCGATTATGTGGAACAATTGGCAGAAATGCACATATTAAGCACAACACAAACGGAAACCGAAACGGCTCGACCAAGAAGTTGCGGTTTATCTTAACGACTAAGACCCACTAGCCTAGGATAATGCATTTGGGTTTTCCGATGGATGAGTACATCAACGCGACACGTTGATAAAGATTTAGATTTCAAGTTGTAATAGTTTGGTGGTTGGTTAAATAAAATAAATCGAAAAGTAAACGCAAAGTATGTTATATATTCCGTATATATTACATATGAAAAATAACAATTATATAACTCATACCGTGAATTATATAACAAAGACAAACAAACCAAAGATTAATATGAAGTATATAATACTTTGCAAGTATTATATAAGAAGTGACTAAATAATTAAACCAAATAGTTTGACACGTTTTCGGATATCACCACTTAATTAAATAAAAAGTTCTTGCATAGATGTAAACGTATGTTTTAAGGTTACAAATTATGTTAAACGATGTCTGTAAAGCTTTTACAACAGTTATGATGTTATCTTTTGGTTGACAATTATAAAATATAAAATAATATTTTATAAATTTGTATTTCGTTTCCTCAACGGGTTGTAGCTAAAATAGTTGTCTCATTTGTAAAAGTATAGTTTTCGTTCATTTGTCGGGTTATTGCATAATAACGAATTAACAATCTTAAAACTATATAACTTCGTCTTTTATCGGTTTTTCTAAGATAATAGAAATTATAATGAAATTTATTAAGTATAGTGGTTTATAGATTTTTCGGCATGATTTATTCGTTTATAAGACGTTTCCCATTTTTACAAAACTTAATGTTTTTCCCCTTTTATCAAACTATGTTGCAATATACTCACGTGATCAATATATATAATTAGACGAGATCAAATAATATATAACACATTTACTTAACCATTAACCACTATTTAATCCGGTTTTATATTTATAAAATCTTACGATATATTTATTAATCGATTTATATAAATCAAACACACCCTAAAAGTTGTTTCTACTCACCCAAACACACCCTTATGGTTTTTCTGCTCACCCAAACACACCCATATTGTGTTTTCTACTAAACCAAACGCACCCTTATTGTTTTTCTTTTAACCCAAACGCACCCCTTGGTGCTTCCTGCTAAACCAAACGCACCCTTATTGTGTATCTTTTAACCCAAACGCACCCCTTGGTGCCTCCTGCTAAACCAAACGCATCCTTATTGCGTTTTCTGTTAACCCAAACACACCCTGTTGGTGTTTCTATCAAAACCAAAAGCACCCTATAGTGTTTCTACTAAACCCAACGCACCCTATGGTTTTATCACAACTAAACGCACCCTAGGGGTCTGTTTTTATCAAAACAAAACGCACCCTATTCGTGTTACTAACAACCAAACGCACCCTATTCATGTTACTAACAACCAAACGCACCCTATTCGTGCTAAACCTAGATCCAAATGCACCCTTGGTGCTGTTATAATCAAAACCAAACGCACCCTGCGATAAGATCAACCAAACGCACCCCTTGGTGCGGTTACACATCCAAATGAACGCACCCTTTGTGCTACCATAAACCCAACGCACCCTTTGTGGTGCTGACCCAAAACCCAACTCACCCTTCGATGACTAAGAGCATCAAACGCACCCTTTTGGTGGTTTAAAAACAAACGCACCCTTGTGGTGTATGTGATGGTGGTATGGTGTTCGTGGTGGCGATGGAAGAGGTGGTGACGACGAGGATGTTGGTGGATCTATGGTGGTGGTGCGGCTGTGGTGACGTGGGGGTGGCGACGGTGACGAAGGGATGAAGATGTTGGTGCGATGATGTTGATGGCGTGGGTATGGTGGTCGGCGGCTGGCCGGAGGCGACGCCGGAAAAAGATGGAGAAGGAGGAGGTATGTGTGCTAGGGTTAGAAAAATGAGAACCCTAATTTTCTTAAACATATATATGTATATGTATTTGAAACTTTGAAAATAAAATTGAAAATGTAAATTAGTCTAGGGGGAATTCTGTAAATATTATCACAGGGACCAAAAACGTAATTTTTGTAAAACAATGGTTCGGGACTCGTTTAAGCTACTTAACGGATGATTCAAAACACGAAACTTGCGCCATTGCGTTCCAAA